>VDFB02221452.1:194284-218542 GCA_007258455.2 Sequoia sempervirens | reverse complement strand
GGCACAATGAAACATAAGGAATGTCAAAAAATTCAAAAATAATAATGCTACTGTATGCCCCCATTTTAAAGAAATTGCTAAATTCCATGTTGTGAACAATTACTTTTAGCAAATAATCCATGCTAACAATAAAGGAGACATGAGAGCTTATTTGGAAATCCCTATGCCAAGTCATACTCCGTCATGAAAAAGAGAGAGGGATGGGTTTCCCCCAAAATGAAATCCCAAAAATCACATAAGGGATCTACGGATTTGGGGTTAGTATATCTTTGCTATGATGATATAATAGAGTTCGAAAATGTCATCATTCCCCAAATATTCGTAGAATAGGAAGAATGACACATAGAGAGCAAAAACAATGAAAAAGCTTTTGGGTCAACATGGAAGAGACCTAAATGTCTCGGCACCTTACATCATCCCCAAAAGGAAAACACAAGACAAAGAAAAGATAAATGCTTTACGACATATAGAAGAATCTAGATACAAATAAAGGAATAAACATGAAGAGAAATCAAATAGAACAGTACAAGGAGATCACATTGCGCACATGCAATCACATAAAGAAACATGAAAAATAAAACAAAGACAAGACTAGTAAGGCACATGCGAGTCAACCTATAGCAGGTCGTCCACATCCCAATCTTGTTCAGTATATGCAAAAGGCAGAAAACTAGGCAAAGGGACAACATCAAGTGCCAAACTAGGACAAGCACCAAGTTCAACATTCTTATTACGAGGATCATCATGATTGTTATCATTTAAGTTCATAGAAGATGAAAATAATGAATTCAACTTATTATGCACTTGTTCATCAATCTTTGCAATTTCATTATCATCATCCAAGTTAATCACAATAGGAGGTCTAATGACAATATCCATAGAAGATTGTTATTTATGTTGCGACGAAGGTGGAGATGCATCATGCATATTTGGAGACAAGTTTGGATTTTTATTTTCTATGTTGTTTTTTTCTTCTTTTGCTTGCAACAAATGAGCAATAGCATGACGTCTACACCTATGCTCTCTAGCATTTTTGTTGTGATTATGTAGGAATGGTTTTATCAACCATAGGTTTATTTTCTTCCCTTAAGGGAGGAATGTAAGAAACCATGGGAGGTTGTTCAACCACTTTATCTTTAGCTTTATAAACTTTTTGACTTTAGGAGGCACAACGAAACTAATTTGATTATCTTGTGGTCTCTTATATGAAATAAGTGGAGGATTTGTCATGGATTGGTCTTGGTTACTTGGAAGAGCTTTTGGCTCATTCATGGTCTCATCAAGGATAGGAGGCTCAATCATGGGTTGAGGTATATTGCTAAGGGATAATTTTGTTCTGCACTTTTCCTTAAACTTTTGATAGGATTTGAAAAAAAAGTCGTCATGGGGTCTAATAGGCTCTATAGGCTTAGGCCAAAATAAATCCAATGAGAAATTACCACAAGTAGACACAAGATTAAAATCACTATGACGTATAGTAAAGATTTAATTGCCAAATGAAAACTTTAAACATTTTTGCACAATTGACGAGACAAAATTCATGGAGCGAAGCCATGGATAGCCTAACTTCACACGAAATTGGTCTGAAGTAGGGATGACGATGAATGAGACATTTAATTGTTTTGGTCCAACTTTTAAAGGGATATTTATCAAACCTATCATAGGGCAAGCAAAACCATTATAGGTTTTGATCCATGCTTTTAGTTTTTCATAAGTATCTTGATAAAGTTCATGCACAAATAACAATTCTTTAGTGATCACATTATCCACACATAAGGGATCAATTAATATCCACTTAGTAGGCTTGTCATTGATTCTTCCAGCTATGTAAAGAGGACCGTCAAGTACATTTTTTATTATGTCATTTTGTGAGAAAACAATGCCAAGGGGCATACTAGTTTGGCCCTTATGAGGTTTAACTTCAATAAATCCAATCATATATTTTATAGAGTGTTCATCATTATCATTTGTGGTATCATCATCCATGTCAATGTTCATCACATCATTCTTTGTTTCACTGGCTTTGATAAATGAAATGTTATGATTAGGCATTGGTTTGGTAAAGTTTTGCAAGTTTTAATTAGGAGGAGCTACAGACTTATTACCTTGACCATTAACACCTCTAATTTGAATATGATTAGAATCAATGAGATCTTGCACAAGATGTTTAAGACGCTTGTAATATTTCGTATAATGTTCATTTTGTCGATGAAAATGACAATAGGCATTCAGTCTATAGTTTGAAGTTAAAGGCTCGATAGGATTAGGAGCTCTAATAGGAGGTAAGGAAATTAAATTCTTGTTTAAGAGTTGCAACATGGTGTTATGAAGGGTATCAGGTAGAGGGGTGAACTTTCTATTTTTATCCCCAAAGGCATATGGATTTGTCATCTTTACAGCAACCACTTGGGTGTCAATATGTTGATTTGGTTGAGGGGGATTAAGTTGTAGAAATCCCTTATTTTTTTTCTTGAAAGATTGATAGTTGGTTTAAGGTGTGGATTCATACTTTTGGAGGGAGTTTTCATTTCACGACTACTAACCAAATTTTGGTAATCACGAAGGGTTGTACACAAATTGGTAAAGGATGGGAATTTCAACATCTCAAGTTTGGCTTGGATTTTGTTTTGAAAATTAGCAATGAACATTCTTTGAAGGTCGACATCAAGAAGCTTAATGTTTATTTGTGAGTAAAGCATTTGATATCACACTGTAAAATTAATGACCTTTTCATCATCCCTTTGTTTACATGTTATTAAATCAGCTAAGGTCACCTTGGGATCCATGTGAATTTGGAAGTGGTTGTAAAAGCATTAATAGGTTCATTGAGTGAATGTATTGAATTATTCGGTAAAGAGAAAAACCACTCTAAAGCAATATCTTTCAAGGATATAGGGAAGAGTTTAGCCAAGAGTTTATCTTCAAAAATAAAGTCACTACATAAGGTTGTGTAAGCGGAAACATGGCTAACAGGATCTCCTTCCCCACCAGATTTCTAAAATATAGAAACCTCTATACCTTGTGGCATTTGTGTTCTCAATATCTCCAAGGATAATGGGTTGGTTTTGATGTATTATGAAGGTTGGCCATTGTTGTTTTGATTTAGTGCAGTGATTTGTTGTTGGAAGGATGAGACATTTTGCAAAAGTGTGTTAATTAATGGATCATTATTGGTGTTGTGAGATGGAGGTGAGTAAGGTGCAGTTGTGTATGAATGCAGAGGGAAAGGCAATTGTAAGTTTATGAGGGGAGATGGATGAGGAGATATGAGATGTGAATTCACAAAGCTAAGGGGATTCCTATTGGAAATACATAAGGAAGTGTTGACATTGCTAGTAGGTTGGATGGTTGTAGTAACATGAGGATTGGTATATGTAGGAATAGAGGTAAGGGTTGTGGAAGGAGGAATTAAATTTCCACTTTGTCTTTGAGTATACCCCAAAGTTTGAGCACAACTAGTCAATGTAGGAGCATGCTTATCAAAAATATGAACTAGACTTCGCACAATATCTTTTCCATGTTCATTTTCACTTGCATTTTCCTCACGTTATCTAAAGCAGGAATGGCACTACCAATAATGTTTTCAGAAGTCACAAAGTTTTGCAGTTTTTCTATTTCTTCATCTATCCTTCTTATGTTCTCTTGTGGGACATTGATAACCATTGTTTCAACACCATGCACATTAGTTGTGGGTAGGGAATTCATTGGAAATGAAGTGTTAAGGGTATGATCCATAGTGGGTTGACTAGTGTAAACACTATGAGTGAAAGAGTTAGAAAACCCATGATCCATGTCGAATGGTGTATCATGGGATGACATGAGTCTCAAACTACATCTCATGACAGTATTGGCAATAAGACACCAAGTTGTTAAGCTTATACAAGTTTCACAAACTTGATATGCACCCCAAATGGATAAAAGGTAAAATGTAATGAAAGTATCCTAGAATGTAAAGTGCAATACAAATATGTAAAAGCAATTTTCAGATTTCAAACAAGATAATTTTTTGATCATGCTATGCAAAAAACTAAAAATGATGTCTTGTAAATGCAATTTTGAATTCAAACAATGCACTAAATTTATCAAATGAAGCTTAATATGATCAATTTGAGGTAATAGAAATTTTGCACATTGTAACAACAAACTGGATACAACAAAAAAAATATAGAAACAGAGATTTTAATGCCCAAAAATTTAGGAATCAAGGATTCATTCACCCATGGGCAAATGGGTCTTATCTCAAGATTTTGAAAAATGAAGTTTCAGATTTCTGAGTTGATTCTTATGGTTTTCAAATTTTGGATTGAGACAGGTGGTTACAGTCTGAATTTTCTATAAATATAAGTCTAAATGCAAATGCAAAATAATGTTAAATGATAAACTAGGAGACCTCATTTGATATGCAATTTTGATTCAATTTTGTGTATTAAGTTTTTGATCATGCAATGTTATGTAAATGCTTTGCAAAATGACTAATTTTTTTATATTTTCTAGATTTTAAAGAATGCAAAAATCCAATCCTAAAACCCTAAATGAAATGCAAACTAATGCAATTTAAGAAACCATAAATGAGATTTAATTCAATACAATGCAATGCAAATGAACGCAAATCCTAGATCTAGGGTTTACATAGACTCCAAAATCATAAAGATACAATTCTCAAAAGTTGGGTTCACCAAAATGAAATGGGTGAAAAAGTAGACCATGTGGGTTATCACAATGAGGTATGATGAACCACTTAGGGACCTATTTCTCTCTATTTCATTAGGAAATGATATCCACACAAAGAATTGACTTAAAACCCATAGGTGAGTCAATCCAAAGTGGGGAATCTTCAAATTTTCTTATGACTGAAGGATGGGGGTCAGGTTCACCAGGCAATTTTAAAAAATAAAAATAGTAAATAAACCCAATTATGCCAAATTAAAGTTGGAATAGCAATATTAAATTGAAAATAAGTAGAACCAGAAATTAAATTGTAGATCTGAGAAGGGTAGAACTATGTTTACCGGTCACCAAAAGTGAGTTTCTGAAGGCTGACTAGGACTCATTCACCCAAGGGCGAATGGGTCCACTGTTAGGGTTTTTCTTTAACTTTTGAGAGCCTCTGATACAGACTTGAACCTTTCAATTTGTCCAAGTGGTAGTGTTGGAATGTTGGAAATAAATTTTGTAGATGATTTTCCGTGAGATGACAACTTTTGCAACTTTGTCAACTTCAAATTTTCTCTTCAAGAGATCTTCAAGCTTTCTTCTAGCTAGATCTGCAAACACAACATGAAAGGGAAAAATTGTTTGTTTTTGGTGAAGGGGGGTTTTCCCGAGTCAAACCCTTTTTTGGTAATCAAACCTTGAAATGAAGAAAATCATGAAAGAGAGAATGAAGAATGAACAAATCTATGTTACTACTCAACAAACCCTTGAATAAGTCTTGGAATGAAATCTGCAACTTGCATGAAATGGTTTCAATGGATGTGGATCTTGAAACTTGAATCTTGCTTGAAAAAATGCTTTGAATGCTTGATTAGATCATGAAACCTACATCACAATGTTAGCTCCAAAAACATGCATGATGCAAGAAGAATTTGATATGACAATTGGATCTTGAATGTTGCAATAAAACTCTGATAAATTTTCCTTTGAATGCTCTTGAAGTTCTCCAAAAGGCTCTTGAATTGCTCTCTTAGATCTTGAAAAATTCTAGGTTGCTCTCTTGAAAATTCTTAGGTGAAACATAGTTAAATAACCTTATATTTATAGGCATGTATCCTTAATTTCTTGAAATTCAAATAGCACAAGCTGACATTGAATTATAGGCTTGAAAACATTAAAATACCACCAAAAACATAATTTAAATTTAGGTCCTAAGGTCAAGGGAGAACCCATTCGCCCATCCCATTTTCCCATGGGTGAATGGGTCCTAGGTACCTAAACCTAGGACACACATTGCTCAATGAGAAGTGTTATGTTTAGGTATTAATGAATGTCGGGTTTCCTCTTTGAAAAATGTGATTAAATAGGCTTGGAAAATGAGTTAAAGGGCCAATTAAGGCATAACTAAGCTCAATTAATTAAAGGGGCCCTAAATAAGTGTGAAAGTGTAAAGGGATACACTTTACAACACTAAATTAAGGCACAATTAAGTCCAATTTAACTTGGAGGGCCCAAACAAGTGAGAAAATGTAAAAGGATACATTTTTCGTTGCTACAATAAATAAAAAGGGAAATTGCTAGCATTGCATTAAATATTTAAGTTGTATGGAATTATTTCAATAAGTTGAATAAGTCAATTCATTTATTTATTTCTTTCAATTTTTTTGAAAAAAAGCATTAAGTCAACCATATTAATGTTATTGGTAAAATAAATTTAAAAAATAATAATAATGAAATGGTAATTGAAAAGAAAGGGCTTTTGTTTTTTGGCTTTTGTTGTTGCTTGATAGTTGTTTTGCTAATGTCAGATGTTAATTTGCAAGTAGTTTGCTTGTAAATATGCAAGTAGATACAATTACATAAATTAGAAAGCGAAAATGTGAAGGCGCAAGGCAGAGAGAAGGTTTCGGCATGGCGTCGGAGTGGAGGAGAGCGAGCGGATGCGTTCTCCTAGCCAAACGGATTCAGAGGTTTCCACGGTGGTGGATGTTTCCTTGGAAATTAGGCAAGATGTAGAGATCATGGAGGAACTCGCGATGGTTTGCCGGTTTACCGGTCTCTCTCCTGACAAAGGAAATATCAAAAACTGGATTGGCGAGCAATGGAAGATGGAGGTCATTATCAAGTTCCTGCCGATGCGATTCTTTGTTGTTATTTTTGCTGACAAGGAGGTGATGAGGAAGATCCTCGATGGAGGAGTGTGGCATATGGATCAGTGCCCCCTTTACATGCAACCCTGGACGCGCAACTTTAACTCAGTCAACTATTCTCCCTATGATCATCTGATCTGGATCCGGCTTTACAACCTCCCTTTGGAATACTAGGCAGGAGAGTGCTTAGAGAAAATCGGTAGATCCCTCGACACTCTATTGGAGGTCGATATGGAGATCATGGAAGGAGACCTTTGTAAATTTTCCAGACTGAAGCTTTGCGCAATTAAAACCATTCCTGGCAACATCGGCCTCATTGTAGATGGGGAAAAATGGATCCAGGAGATTGAGGTCGAAAAAGAGCTGGTATTCTGTGAAAGATGCGGTGCTCACAACCACTGTGTTAAGGTTTTCCCAATGGGCCTAAAGCAGAAATGGATATGGAGGAGAAAACATACGCTCAAAACATCTATGCCCGCCATCCTTCCCTATTCCAATCCTAACTCGGCGGTGGAGCCTGCAGCGCCCTTGGCGAATGGGGATGATGTTGCTTCCAGGGCCAACATAATTTCTAACCCCCCTGCCACTTCCAAGCCAACCTGTGATCCTACTCCTTTTGATTTGGTGAAAGAGGATATGCCTTGCCAGGATTTGGTTGATTCCGACTCGGAGTGGGAGTTTGAGGGGGAAAAATTGGACATTATCGATGAAAGATGTATTTCTCAGTCCACGGTCATGGCCCTCGGGCTTGGAAAGGCTATTAACACTGGTAAATCTCACAGAAGGAAATCCCTTAAAGAATTAAGGGATGAGGAGGTCGTCACAAAGAACTTGCCTTGCATCACAAAATTTCTAAGTATCAAGGGAGGAAGCACCTCCCTTGGGAAGCAATGAAGCTTGTCACCTAGAACGTTAGGGGTCTAAAGACCCCTGACAAGCGACGCCTGATCAGGCGTCAATTACAGAATCTTTTGGGTAATCTTATTCTCCTCCAGGAAACCAAACTCTCGGAGGTGGAGGGGAAACTCTTTGTTGATCGTTGCCGTCCCTGGAAGGGTTGCTTCCAGGCTTTGTGTGGGGCCTCTGGTGGCTTGGGCATTTCTTTGGAAAGATATGGCGGTCTCAATGGACTTAATTTGCTCCTTTCCTAATTGGATGGCCGCTAAGGTCTTTGACATGAATTCAAATTCTAACTTTGTGATCCTGAACATTTATGGCCCTACCAGAACGGTTGACAAGGCGGACCTTTGGAGGTCAGTTTTAAGCTTCATGGGGCCCAGATCCGAGGATAGATTCATTATTGGCGGCGATTTCAATGCAATTTTTGATTTGTCTGAAAAAAGTGGCGGGGTCAAGGGCTCCAATCAAGTGATACTGAATTTTAGGAGCTTTGTTGTTCAGTCTGGATTGGTGGACTGCCCCACTGCGAATGGAGTTTACACCTGGACCAACCGCCGAAAAGGTTTCACTTCTATCTCTGAGTGTCTGGATAGATTCCTTATCTCTCCGTCCTGGCTCGTTGGCAATCCCCATGTGTCTGCTTGCATTCTCCCCATCTCTCTTTTTTATCATTTCCCGGTGGAATTGGACATTGGTGTTGGCACTGATTCCCCGAAGTCTCATTTCAGTTTCCTGAAAGTCTCATTTCAGTTTCCTAAACATGTGGTGGGGGACGATACTCTCTTGGCTCTCTTGGAGGGGTGGTGGATGGAATGTCGTGTCGGAGGCTCGCTTAGCTTCAAATTCATCAAGAAGCTGCAATACTTGAAGCTAAAACTGAAAGAGTGGAACACAAATCAGTTTCAGAATATCTTTATCAAGAAGGCGAAAGTGGAAGAGGATCTGAGTCGTCTGAATGAGGTGGTTATCCGTTCGGGCATGAGGTTGGAAGAGTTCAAAAAAGAGAAAGAATTGAAAGCCAAGCTCTCAGAAATCTTAAAATGGGAGGAAATTTTCTGGCGGGACAAGTCCAGGGAGGTGTGGCTGAAGGAGGGCGATTCAAATTCAAAGTTCTTTCATGCTTTTGTTCTTGCTAGGCGGGCCGCAAACAAAATTGAGGAAATTAGTATGCTCGATGGGAACATAGCTAGGGGCTGCATTAAGGTTGGCAAGGCCACCGTGGCCTTCTTCAAGAACCTGCTAGGAGATCAAATTGGTGGTTGCGGCTATGATGGCATACTGGATGCCATTCCCTACAGGTTGTCCGAGGATGACAACAAGTTGCTCTGCAAGGCTTTCACGCTTGAGGAAGTTAAGTTGGCACTTTTCCAGCTCCACCTCGATAAGGTGCCTGGACCAGATGGGTTCTCAGCGAGATTCTACCAAAACTGTTGGCATTTCATGGGCAATGATATTTGGAGGCTTGTGGAAGACTTCTGTAAAACTAAAAGGTTCATCAAAGATGTAAATAACTCTATGATTGCTTTAATTCCTAAGAAGCCTGTGTGTCACTCTTTCGGCAACTACAGACCCATTTCACTGTGCAACACTATCTATAAGGTGGTGGCTAAAGTTTTGGCCAACCATTTAAAGTTGGTCCTGGGGAGGATCATTTCCCCTGAGCAGAATGGCTTCATCCCAAGAAGAGATATATTGGACAGTATCATTCTTACCAGCGAGGTGGCGCACACTCTCAAGGCTGTTCAAAGGTCGGGCATGATTATTAAGCTGGATGTTTCGAAGGCTTACGGCAAGGTGGTATGGGAGTTCTTGTGGAATGTTATGGAGAAATTGGGTTTTTGCGGTCATTGGTGTGACTTAATAAAACACTATGTTTCCTCCGTTCGGTTCTCTATATCTGTGAATGGAGCTCTCCATGGCTTCTTCCAAGCTACTAATGGTCTGAGACAGGGCGACCCCATCTCCCCTTCTCTTTTTGTGATTATGGTGGAGGCGCTTAGTTGTGCGATCAAGTGGAAAAGAGAGCGTCGCTTGTGGAAATGAATTTCTATTGCCCCTAACGTTGCGCCTGTCACCCACTCTCAGTTTGCAGACGACACCACTTTGTTTGGGGTGGCAAGCATCGAGGAGGAAATTTGCATCAAAGATACTTTGACCGAATATGAGTCTCAATCGGGGCAAAGCATGAATAGAGAAAAATCAAGAATATATTTTTTCAGGACAAGTGTTTCTTCTCAACACGCTATCGCCTCCATTTTAGAATTTCAAGTTGATTCTCTTTCGGCTCAGTTCCTTGGAGTGTAGATCTTCGAGGGTGCTTGTCGGACAAGGCACTGGGATGATGTTGTGGAGAAGTGTAGGAACCGGGCCTCTTTGTGGAAAAATAATTGGCTCTCCTTGGCTGAGCGAATCACCATGGTCAAGTTTGTCCTCTCTACGATCCCCATCTACACTATGTCATGTTACGATGCCCCAAGGCAGGTTGTGGATCGCTTGGAAAGCACTCTCAAGCGTTTCCTCTAGGAGGGTCCAAAAGAGGAGAAGAAGATTTTGTTAATTGGTTGGGAGACGGTTTGTAGGGTAAAGGCGGATGGCAGGGCTGGCTTGCATCTCCTCAGGGCTCAAAACACCGCTTTGGGGGCGAAACTTATTTGGAAGATGTTCCATCAGCCTGACAAGTTGTGGTGTCAAGTCTTTCAAAATAAATACTTGGATGCCGACGCTCCTTCCATAATTCTTACTTCGGATTTCCTCCCTGGGGGTTGGGCGGTGTGGAAATTCATGAAGCATTGTAGGCCTCTAATTTCTTGTCACCTCTCTTGGCGCATCAGGAACGGATGGCTGGCCGATTTCTAGAGCGATTCCTAGAATGAATATCAAAGTTTATCTAATATTTTCAATCTTGATCCCTTCATTAACCAGGTAAAAGGTACTTATGGCTCAAAGGTTGCTAATTACATTCTGCCATCAGACGTTGGGTTGGAAGCGAGGAACAACTGGATCGTCTTTAGTGCTCTTCCCCTTCCGCGGGAAATCATCGATGGGCTGATTTCTGAATTGGGCAAGCGAGAGGTTCGTTTGAATGATTCAGAGGACTCTATTATCTGGTGTGGGGCCAAATCAGGGGAGTACTCTGCTAAGCTTGGGTATCAGATTCAAGTAGCTCAATGTTCTGCAATGGATGGTCTGGCAGCTCTGTGTTAGCACAATGTCGTGCTTCCTAAGGCTAGGGCCTTCATTTGGGTGGCACTGCACTGACACTGCCTTACCGCAGATAGACTAAAGAGACTTGGCTTCATTGGTCCCTCCAGATGTACTCTATGTGAACAGGCGAAAGAATGCATGGACCACCTTTTCCTATCTTGCAAAGTGGCTACAGCTTGTTGGGATTGGCTTCTAACGGCTCTCCAGTGGGTCGGGCCAAGACAAAATAATTTGAAGGACTTCTTGCAAGCCTAGCCAAGTTTGAATTCAAAGGGCTACTGGTCATGCATCTGGATCTCTGCTCCTTCCCTCCTGATTTGGCATATCTGGAAAGAGCATAATAGACGTATCTTTCAGGACTCTTCTCTAAGCTGCGATTTGCTTATCCAGAAGATCCACAAAGAAATTATTGAGGTGGCTAACAATCGTTCTCATGTTGGGACAAAATCTAGGTTCACGAGTTGGGATGATTCCATTCAAAAGACTTGGCCAAATTTAAAGATTTCCATAGTCAAACCCAAGACTGATAAAAAGGTCAATAGGAGGGAAGTTTTTTGGAAGAACCCAAAGATTCACAGGTGGAAATTGAACTTCAACGGCGCCGCTAAAGGCAATCTTGGCTTGGCTGGCGCCGGTTGTTTAATCAAGGACACAGATGGAAGCTCTTGCTTTGGGCATCAAACTCTGTGTTAACAAAGGATGTCACGCTGTAGAAATTGAGGGAGATTCCATCTTATGCATTAATGCCATCATCTCTGGGAGCTCTCCTAGCTGGACAATTGATAATTGGGTAATTACTATTAAGAACCTTCTTGCTAACCTTGCAAGCTACACAATTGTTCACATTTATCGAGAGGAAAATAGGGCGGCAAACTTTCTGGAAAATTGTGGTGTTCTACAGAGGGAACCATTGGTTGTGGATTGTGATCCTTGTGGTTGGCCTGGCTTGCATGAGATTGTTGAGCAGGACAAATCTATTCAAGAAAGGCATGGGCTCTCTATTGTTGGTTAGCCTCTATTTGTTTGGCCATTCTGTTGGCTTGGGTTTTTCTTGTTGAGGTTGAACCTCTTTCTGTGCTCTTTTGAGTTGATCGGGTGCTATCCCCTCTGATAGCACTTATCTATAAAAAAAAAAAAAAAAAAATTGAAAAGAAAGGGTGCAATAGAATAGAGGAGCAATTAAAATGAAAGGAAGAAATTATGACTAAAATTATGGAAACCATAGGGGAAGAAGAGTAAGGGAGAAGTCAATCGATGGATTTGGAGGAGAGAATGGTAGAAGAAAAACATTTTTAATATGCATTGAAGGGGGAAGGAGGTTGCTAGTGAAAACGTTTAGACTAGGTTACATAAAGGAAAAGAAGAAGAAATAAGTCACAAGAAAAATCCCTAGATCACACTCAAAAGGAGAGAAATACTTCACTCTAGCAAGAAGGAGAAAAAAATGATTCATTCCTTCCTTTCTAGAGAAAAGAAAAGTGAAGATTGTTGGAGGTTTTAACCCTCAATTGTTGGGAAGTTTAGACAGCAAGGGAGGATATTGAAGGTGTGGAAAGTATATAGTTAAGATTAGAGGAAGAAACTAGTTTCCTAAGCACTCCAATTAATGGTATTTCCCTTCTTTTTCTTTGCTTGAACTCTCTCTTGTCTCATATTGTCCATGTTAAATAGATGGTAGTTTATGGTTATGTTTGTAAAATGATCTACCTTGCCTTTATTTTGGGTTTAACTTCATTTTCTAGGATTTTAGAAATATTTATTATTATTTTTGTATAACTTCAAAGGAATTAGGAAAGATTTATATTCATAATAAAGAATGTTGTTGTGTTTATTTGAGTAAAATGGGTATGGTTGGTTAGCTAGAAAATATTTTAGGAAAAGCTTCCATCCTATCCTTCTATCCAAAACCTATTGGGCTTTTTTTTGGAATATTTATATTTTAGTATTGTACCAATTCTTATGTCATTCTAGAATAACATTTTTACATGAGGAGCCGAGGATTTGAGGTGCAGAGTGTAAGAAAGGAGTGTCTTTCATCATTTTTTTAGGTCCTAAGAGATCTAGGGATAGAACAAGCGGAAGTTACTAATCAAAAGATAACTAAAATTTATTAGGAAATTAAAATAAACTAAGATTTTAATGTTGCATCATATATAGAGAGCTTATAGATACTCTATATGAGCATAAGGGACATGCCACACTCTAGATTTGCTGGATATTGTCAATTGGGTTTCCTCACATGGTGAGTGGATTGTGCACCCAATCCCCCCTTAACCAACATTATGGACCATTATAATGACACTCTGTTTTATCTCTATAACTCTCATCCTTGTTATTGATAAATGTCTAGCCAATGTGAAACAATCTCCAACAATTTATGTCACTAGATCAAACCTTGGTTATTTATGTTCCCATGCTTGTTTTTTTATATTCAATGTAAGGTGTGTGTGTGTAAGCCTTACTCTCTTATTTGGTGTGATTGTTTCTCTTATCCTTGCAACTATCTCCTAGCACGATGGGGTGGATCTACATATACCATATGGTTGGGTGGTATGGAACCACCATTAGAGACCTACATTCCCATTGGAGTGTGTTGGATCATGCATAATATGGAAGAAGGCCTCATATCTTCACTATTGTATTTTATTCTATCAAGATGTAGCATGTATAATTCAGGATATTTGAGTACTCTTCTATAACTATAATTTTACTGAAGACCTCATGCATGGAAGATATGTAATCCATTGCATTAGTTATATGTGCTCTCTTTTATTATCACCTTATCGGTAAAATGAATTGTGTTCCTTGTTATATCATTGATATATCTATAAAAAATAAACTCAATAAATGTTTTCAAAGTTGAGTAAATAAGTTACAATGTCATCATATGTTGTTTCCTTGTCAAAGTATTAGAGTTCTCTGAACCTTGATGCCTTATTGAGGCATCAAGATTGTTGGGATTCTAATACCATGGTTGATTTTGTTGTCTTTCATCTGTTTGTAAGAATAAATGATCTTAGTGTAATTTTTTTATACCTGTGTTATCTAAGTAGAAATTTTGTTTTTGTCATTATCTTATGCCTTAGTGTTGTCTTGGTTATTCAAGGTGATTTGGTGTATCGACCTTAAGGAAATTTTGTTACTCTATCTTTGGTATCATGCTTGAAATAAGCCAATACTTTGTTTATGGTATTGGGATTGAGGAAAGTATAGTACTCTATATCTAGTATGGGTCTTGAGGCAATTCCAATATTGTGTCTTTGGTATCAAGCTCGAGGCAATTTTGGTACTCTATTTTAGGCATTAAACTTGGACTGATTATGATACCCTGTATTCAGTACTAGACTTAGAGTGTATCCAATACCCTATTTTGGGTATAAGGTTTAGAGTGAGTCTAATACCCTATTTTAGATAGTAGACTTGGGGTAAGTTTGATACATTGTTTTTAATATTGGACTTAGAGAAAGTTTGATAACCATTATTGGAGCTTAAACTTGAGGCAATTTTAATGTCCTTTGTAAGTGATTGAACTTGTGGGAAGTATGATGACTTGTCAAGAAGAGTTTAGTCTATATAAATTTTGAATTTCCTAGTTATATTATCCCAATGGTTTTGGAGGGTGGATTGTAGAGATGTTTGAAGTTTGTTTTGAGAGTTTTGGGAATCCTTCTCTCCTCCATGTCCCATGTTTTGTGTTTATCTTGGTGTATTGTCCTAGGATAGAGTTAAGTCTTTTATTTGTGTCATATTTCTCTAATTAATTATATTTTTTTCTAGTTTGTGTGTTGTTCTTGGCATATCACTTGTTATGCACATTAGTGTGCAAGATGCATTTTCTTGGGCTTATCTTCTTGTCAATGTTTTTCTTTTAAAAAAGGAAAAATGATTCACTTGGATAATGCCCTATGTGGTTATCTTGGACCATTACATTTGGTATCAAAGCCCAATTTTCAAGACTAAGATCTTTATTTTATGTGCTTTCTATTTTTATTGATGTGTGCCTCTTGTGTGGTTATTTAAGTGTTTATTTTGTATGGTAGTTTTACTAGCCAATGTTTGGTGTGCCTTAGCATGGCAATATAGATGTTGATATATTGGTGGTAACCATTGCTTTGTATGGTTAGGGAGGAAACCTCCTAGGTGATACCACACTCATCAGGGTAGAAACTCAAATCAAGATTGAGAGATATAGGAGATATGTAGTGAGCACTCCCCACTAGCTAGTTAAGAGAAACTTGAGAATCCTCTCATCACACATCAATCCATTAACCTTATTAAACAAACATTAACAAGGTTAGGTCCTCAATACGATGTATCCCTGTTAATGTATTCCCATCTCTCTCAAAAATTAAGGGAGGAGAAGCCATAAAGTGGAAAGAGAGTGTTCCAAGATCCCTCATCATTCAATAGTAGAAGACATTCCCTTTCAGGGGCCACCCCATTGGGGGATAAGAAATTTGGGGATGAGGATATTATGCTAGCAGGGAATATGAGAGACCTTCTATGAGCGCACCCCTACCTTCAATGATTCATCGAGTAGTTTAGAGATTTTAAAAAATAGCTTTTTTCCCTTGATTAGTGATTTGTGATGCATCCTTGTGGTAGAAATACTAGGGATCGTTGTCCCATTATGAACCTATGTGACTTTTCTTGCACCTAGTGGCCCTATAAGGAACAATATAACCATTCAAACATCACCACAATCTCCCGTGAGACTTTTCTTGAGAAGTTTCATTTATATTACCTTTTTGGTCTTTATCAACCTAGACATGTATATGAGTTCCATGAACCCAAGCAGCTAGGCATAGGTAGAGTAGCATGAGAACCATTTCTTCAAGCTAAAGAAATATGTGAGATTAGTAGAGGATGAGGGGTTTTCAGTGCAATAATTTGTGAGATATCTAAATAATCATATCATCAAGGGTTTTCAGGTGTTTGAACCAAAAAATTTGGAGGTTGTAGTAGAGAAGATCATGCTTATTAAAGAGAATTTGACTAGAGATTTTCATTGGCAAATGAGAGTGTAGGTGGTGGGTCCATCTTAGTTTGGATCAAGGATTAGTAGTTCCCAACCTCAAACCTCTAGACTCCCAAGACTAATTAGTAGCAACAATAAAGGCATAGACCTAATTAAACCCCTCAGACTGGGAAGGGTTCTAGTAGACATTTTCATAGGGATCACAATAAGGAGTTGTAGTGTCTTAAATTGTCACCCTTGATAATTTAACACTATGTTTTTCTCTCCCCTAAGTGCATGGACCTAATTGTACATCTAATGTCCTAAATTATGCATTCCATGGCCTATTTGCACATTTACCAAGAAAACCCATATACAAAACTAATGCATACATTTAATATTTTTCTCCTGACACCTTACATCCCACAAAATAGGACCAGAACTAAGTCGCCCTAGGCGAATTGGTCCCCCTATTTGCCTCCAAATTTTAATATGTCAAAGTTGGCATTTTATTATTTGAATTTCAAATGTCAAATGTCGACTAATAAGATTTATTTTTTGGGAAATTAGATTAATTGCATATAAATACCTAGTCATTTCATCATTTGAAATCTAACTAGCATTAAGAATCAATTGTAGAGATAAAGATCATTATCAAGAAATTATTATCAAGTCAAGAGTAGATTTATTGCATTATGCTAATATCAAAGCATCATGTCAAATTTTATGTGATTTTATGTTTATGTCATCATTTGTTTTGTGAGATCTAATCCTTGTAGGTCTTCCAAGCAATTAAACTAAACAACGATCAAGCCTTGAGGAGATTTGCATGACTTTAGTCCTTCAAGGAAGCCATATTTGAGTGGTGAGTTGTAGTCCATTGTTGACTCATCATTCATTTTTAGTTTAGCCTCTATCCCTCAAAAGGATAAGCTCTCTTTCATCAATTTTTCCATTGTGGAGGTGGAAACACCAACATGGGGTTTGATTGAGGCAAGCCCCTATATGGCACAACCCTTCCTCTCTATTTGAATGTGTAGGTTTTAGATCTAAAAAAGTTTGGAGGAATATTGAGGGCTATTTTTTCATTGTTGCATTCAAACCCTATACCTTGACAACATATGAAAATTCAATTATCTCGACAACCAACAAAGATCCGATAGTGAACCCCAAAAGAAAAAGGCTCTAAGCATACTCCAAAGGACAATGAAAATAGATTTCACATTGCTCAACTAGGAAATAGTCACCCTAGGCAACTTAGTCCTCCAAAATTAGGCCTCGATTTGAATCACAAGTGCACAATACTCCATCCTTTTCAAATCTGGTCTCAAAATTTGACTTTCAGTTTCCAATTTCTCTGTATTTGCATTAGAATAGTGAATTTTCATAGTCATTTAGCTACATCATTGCATTTTCATCAAAAATACATTTCAAACCCCCAAAAAAAATTCAGGTCCAAGGTTGATTTGCTCACCTTCAAGGTTGCAAGTCAATCTAATTACCTTGTTGATCTAAATTTAAATGTTTTGTAGGTGAAAAGTAATTAATCCCAGTAAAACCCTAGGATCACTTTTCCCACATTACATTTTGGTGAACCCAACGTATCTTACACTTACAATTTTTCTAATTTTTTAGTGCATAAAACCTAAAAATTGAATTTAAAACCTAGGTTACTTGAGAATATTGTTGATAATTTGCATTTATTTTCAAAAAACTATCCATTTTCACTAGTTTTTCATCATAATTTTTTTTTAAAAATAATTTGGAAAAATTGTAAAAAAAATTTAGATATGAATTTCTATGTTTAGGGATTAGTTCTGAATAATTTTCATTGAGAAACTTAATTAAAAATATATATATTATTCTTGCATGCATATTTTGGTGAAAAACATTGAAAAAGTGACAAAATTGCATATAATTTTCATTCCAAAAGATAAAAAAAAATTACTTTTTTGTATTTTTTGGAAAAAGCAATCAATTAAGACATTTAATTTTTGGAAATTATCATCTAAACATATTCAATTACTCTAAAAATATCTAAAATTACATGTATGTATGCAATTCAAATAGCAAAATTAGGTTTTGGTGCATTTCCAAATTTTCTTTGACTTTTAGACCTAAACCACAGAGACATAGGACCCTTAGACACTGTACATCCTTCCCAAATTTTGAAATTTTAAAAAACCCTTGTAGGATATAGTTTCCTTGGGAACCCTTATCTACTAATTTTGAGCTAATTTTTTTGTGCAAATCCCTGTGTGTATCCTCTATTTAGACCCGGTTTCTATTTTGCAATCCTATTTTCAAAACTATCTGATTTTGCTCATTTGATCCATAGGGAAAGTAACAACATGTTTCCTTTCAAAGATGTGGTTTTGATATGGTGACACGCGGCTTGTATAATTATAATCTTTCTACTTATGAACATAATCTAAGGAAATAAAATGAAAACATTGACAATCACGTTCGTTCTTCCCCCAATACCTTTCCTACTTGTGAGAATGTTTTGGTGCAAGAGGATGCAATCATGGACAATCATGAAAATCATAGTTGTTCTTCTCCCAATACCTCACCTACTTGTGAAGAAATTACCTTGGTGTTAGAGGATCCAATCATGGAGAATCACAAGAATTGTGTTTGTTTCTCTCCCAATACTTGTCCCACTTGGAAAGATATTGTGGCACAAGAGGATTTCATCATTGATACATTTATTTCAAAAGATAGTAAGATGGATTGCATAAACGAATATGCTAAGGTGACATTAGATTCCCCATAGATAGAATATTATCATCAAGTAGTTAACTTAGTTGAGGTTATGAATGCACAAGTAATATTTATAACTCCTTTAATTATTAGACCTCCTAAATCACCTCTCATCATAAGACCTCCTAAACCTCCTAGCCATATCTTAAACTTTACAAAACAACTCACTATTAATCATGTGTCGCAACAACCAAGTTATCACATAGTTTCTCACACATATAACACTAGGAATAATAAGCAATCAAAGTAAATGCCAACATCCATCCCATTGCCTCAACCATACCTTCCACCACACCTAATATTCCTTAGTGTAGTTGTAAAGAATATGATCTTGTTGAGCAGCTTCGTAATACTCTAGAAAAAAATATCCCTTTGGGACTTGATTCAAACATCACCTACATACCATGAGATGCTCCAAGAGGCTTTACATAAGATTGATGTCCCAACTTTTGTTAGACCGAATAATGTATCTGCCTTGTTTGATTGTATGCAAGTGAAAAAGTTGGATATTACATTCCCTCAACATGAATTAACCTCACTTTAGATCCAAAATAAACATGAATCCTTAATGATAAAAGTGGTCATTAATAAAACTAGAGTTAAGTGTACCCTCATGGACAATGGATCAAGTATTAATGTTTGTAGCATTGATATTCTAGAAAAAAATGGCGTGGATAAGAATCTTATAGAACCTAATGATCTTTCCATTTGTGGCTTTGACAATGTTAATTAGCAACCATTAGGAGTGATCACACTGCCCATTAAGGTAGGGCCTATGATTTTACAAACACTTGCCCATATCATGCCAGGACCTCTTTCATATAATCTTCTCCTAGGTAGACGATGGATTCACACCATGAAGGGAGTCACACTACTCTTCACTGTAAGATTAAGTATGAATAGAAATAACAAGATATGCATAGTAAAATCAGATGAAAAATGTTATAATTCACAAGTCCAAGATGAACATGATACTTCCAAATATCTTACTTCAAAAATAGAACCTCTACATGTTGATGACACTCATAATTTTGTTCACCCACAAAAAAATACTTAGATGATGATTATGGGTTGTTAGATTTTACACCTTGTTTCAAAGGGGAGTCTAAAATCTTGTCACAAAAGTTTGAAGAGTCAAACAATGATCATGATATTGCTTCATCTTCAAACACATGTTTTGGTGATGATTGAGGTTTCTTAGATTTTACACCGTCTTTTATAGGAGAGTACAAAATCTCATAGTATAAACCTAAGGAGTCTTGCATTTTATCTAGTTCTACATCAATAGGTTCAAAAACATCACCCCATGATAGTGATGGGGGCTCTTTAACTTCCATCCCTCATGAGTGGAAGATGCCTAATGTTAAAAACTTAAAAAGGATTTGCTTGCTCAAGATTGCTCAAGAAAAATATAATTCTTCTCAGGAGCATGTATATATGATTTCTACATTTGAGTTGGAAGAATGTTATGGCATTGGATATAAAATTCTTTCTAAAAATGTATACAATGTAAATATATAATGAAATTATAGGAATCAAGTAAATTATATACTATACTTTTCCAAACAAGGTCTAGGTTTCAAACCTTCATCCCCATCTTCATCTAGAGTTTTATCATCTATTGTATGTATGCAATCTTGTGGTAAACAAGAAATATTTTCTTCACAAGGGAAAAGAATGTCTTCTACTACTAAGCAAGAGCATATTTTTTCGAGGCTTCTAAAAGCCCACTTGATTACTTTTCCTCAAAAAACCTAAAAGAAATTTTATAACAAAAAATCATTTTGTTTATATTATCAAGTGCATGGTCATTCTACTAATGAATGACAGGCATTGAGTAATCAAATACAATAAATTAAGGGTTGTGGTGCTCTTCCATGTCTTGATGCACCTAATCACTCTAAACAATAATGATATTATTCTATGGTGTTGCTCCTCACTATGTGGCATTTGTATCTTTATGTGTTTTCTCATTGTCATTCATGGTGGTACAATTTTAAGTGCAACCATATTTTCCATAGCAGCAACACGATAGTCTCTTGCATGGTTGTCCTTGTCTCTATATCTAGGGGGCAAGGATAACTAGTTTTGAAAGTGTGAATTCTTTTCTCCTTAAAATACCAACATAACAAGCATGTTGACATTTTAAGGGGGGCATATATTACTCCTAGCCACTTCATAAATGTCTTGTGGGATTTGACTGATTGACATACTCCTTTAGTGGTGGTGTTGTTTGTAATGCTCGTTGAGGTGTGGTTATCAATTCGTCCCCTATGATGTAGAGTATTTTGTTCATCCTCTTGGACATTAAATTTTTTATGCACCTTCTTAGGCGAGTCTTGTTCATCCCCATGGATGTTAAGTACACCTTCTAAGATGATTATCATTAATACCCTTTGAAATTTTTCATTCATCCCCTTGGACATTAAAATTTATGTGTTCCTTAAAGTGATACTTTGCAAGATAGTCCATGGATCCAACATACCGTAGCTTGTGGGTTCATGAACTTGAGCACCCTTTTCAACATGGCCACCTAGCATAACACAACTTAATTTCTAGTAAATCCATGTGTTTCATAAGTGTCTTAGCATAACACAACTTGGTAGCCTTGTGGAATCCATCATATTGCATGGACACCTAGCATAACACAACTTGTTAGTCAATAGATCCATTTACCTCATGAGTGATTTAACATCCTTGTGAGAGCACCATTTTGTTTAACAACACATTTGATGGATGATGTTTGGTACTTGAGACAAATTTAAGACTAAGGTCTCTTTTCCTTACCGACTTGAATCCTTTTAGTACTAACATTGTGTTCTATTTTTTGATTATTGTATGTTATGTGTTTACATCGTGTTTGCATTATGTTTGTGTTTTATTTAATGTTCATGTTGTGTTTGCATCATTTCATATCATATGTATTAATTGTGTATGGTTTATGTTTTCCATGTTGCATTTCACTTCACATGTGTGTTCCTTTGTCCTTATATTGGTTTACAATGGGATCTTGAATCCTAGGGGCTTGTGCATCCCCCTAGATTCACTGCCATCCTACCTCATCAATGTTTGGACAATTGAACCCCTCTTGACATATTCTTCCTTTAGTGTGAACTTGAGCATAAGTTCATTCTCTCACTAAAGTGGGGGATAAATGTAGCTTCATAAATTGTCACCCTTGACAATTTCACACTATGTTTTGCTCCCCCTAAGTGCATGGACCTAATTATACATATAATGTCCTAAATTATGCATTCCATAGCCCATTTGAACATTTACTAAGAAAACCCATGTACAAAATGAATGCATACATTTAATATTTTGCTTCCAACACCTTACATCCCACAAAATAGGGCCAAGACTAAGTCACCCTAGGCGACTTGGTCAACCTATTTTGCCTCCAAATGTTAATATGTCGAAGTTGGCATTTTTAAATTTTACATGTCAAATGTCAACTATCAGGATTTATTTTTTGAGAAATTAGATTAATTGCATATAAATACCTAGTCATTTCATCATTTCAAATCTAACTAACATTAAGAAGCAATTGTGGAGATCAAGATCATTATCAATCAATTATTATCAATTCAAGAGTAGTCAAGAGCAGATTTGTTGCAACATTTTGATATCAAAGCATCATGTCCATTGTCAAATTGTATGTGAATTTGTCATGTTTATATCATCATTTATTTTGTGAGATCTGATCCTTGTAGATCTTCCAAGCAATCAAGCCAAACAACAATCAAACCTTAAGGAGATGTGCATGAATTTAGTCCTTAAGGAAACCATATTTGAGTGGTGAGTTGCAGTCCATTGTTGATTCATCATTCATTTTTCGTTTAGCCTCTATCCCTCAAAAGGATAAGCTCTCTTTCATCAATTTTAACATTGTGGAGGTGGAAACACCAACACAGGGTTTAATTGAGGAAAGCTCCTATATGGAACAACCCTTCCTCTCTCTTTTAATGTGCAAGTTTAGATCTAAAAAAGTTTGGAGAAAGATTGAAAGCTATTTTCTCATTGATGTATTCAAACCCTACAACTTGACAACATATGGAAACTCAGTTATCTTGGAAATTGACGAAGATTCGATAGTGAACCTTGAAAGAAAGAAGGCTATGAGTAGACTCTAGATGACTGTGAAAATATATTTCACATTGCTCAACTAAGACATAGTCGCCCTAGGTGACTTAGTCCTCCAAAATTAGGCCCAAAATTGAATCATAGTGTTGGTGTGAATGAGCTTATTTCCTAACTAATTATTAGTGGGGACCTATTCACACATGATAAGTGTACTTAGGAGTTGAGTTAGTCCTAGGTGTCATTTTTAGAAGTTAGTATTACACCTTGTTGTGTTATTACCTATTTACTTTTACCTTGATGGGTTAAATATTCTTTAATATATGTTTATGATTGTTTTTTGAATATGAATCTTGATAGAAATACGATGAATGAATATTTAATCAAGTTGCTATTTTATAATGTTTTGAAGATAAAATGTATGATGTATATGAATGTATTGTTATCAGCTAACTACTATTATTATGTACTAAGTTGGATGCAGGAACAAGTTCAAACCTCTGAAGAGGGGAAGTATCACTCAGGAGAAGAACTTGGTTTGGTAACCCTGATGAACCTAACTGAGCATACATACACTCACACCCTAGTTGGTCTAAGTTGAGTCAAGTCAGTTTGGGTAAATGGTAAGTGATCTTCAGTTTTGGTTGTGAATGTTTATATTGGTTATGATCTTGTTCCATGAATGTTTTGATTGAGGTATGTGATTAAGTCTTTATGTCAAGTGAAAGTCCTTCCTTGTGTTTTCATATTTATATTGATGGAATATATACACAAAATGTATATATATACATATGCACGTGTCTATGATAAACTCATACATATGAGTAAATACATGCATGAGTATACATAGGTAGACGTATCTATGCATGCTCACAAAGGATTACCCATATGCATGGGAATATTGCTTGGTCGAAAGTGACACACACACACACACTTCATGTATATATGTCAACTGATGAAAATACTAGAATATGTGTTTATATAGGGATATTAAAGTAATGTTATATATATAAGTAACATATATATAAATATATATTTATATATATATATATATAATTCCGTATATATATTAATATATGTATATATTGGTGTATATATAATTATTATTTGGGTATATGTTTATATACTTTTTAATTGGGAAATAAAGCATTTGATAATTTTGAGATTATAAATATATATTAATATATACATATATTAAAGATATGATATATATACATTATATATATATATATATTATATATATATATATAATGTTAAAGTGTTTGAAATATATAAAGCACATTGTTATAGTGTAGAAGTTGATAAGTATAAAGCACTTTAAGTAATTCCAAGCCCATTAAAGTGTTGCCTCATATGCATTGCTATGGGAAAAATTGCACATAAAGAAAACTATGAATAAGTCAATATAGACTTATAAGCCACACATGGAAATGGGAGTATAGTTTATATGTTGCAAATGGAATAAATGTAGATTTAACAAATATTGAACAAGTCTTGAATTTTTTGTTATAAAGGGAACTAATATATGGATATGTGGTGCCAAACTTTGTG
>VDFB02221452.1:70652-194184 GCA_007258455.2 Sequoia sempervirens | reverse complement strand
CATTTTATACATACAAGGAGATGGTTTTTTTGTTTATTGATTCAAATATTTGCTATCTAATTGGAAAATAGTTAAAATTACCTACCCTTAATTTATTATGAATATGATCTAAACTATTTAAGGAATGTTTTAATTTGTCACCTAACCATGTGATAAATTATATATATGAAATTTGATTCTAGATAAGAATTTATATAGTGCATGCAATACTTGAAAATTAGATAAAATATAAATATAGATATGTATGAGTGCATATAATCATGAAAATGAACATAACATGATCTCATAATTGGCTGCATGTATAATCATCATATTAAAGTCAATTGATATAAATAAACACAAATATGATAATAACATGTTCAAAATAAAACTAGAGATAGATAGTCCATAAAATTTATATGTCAAGTCCAACACATATATTTAAATAAAACTAGAGCTCTATAGTCCATAAAATATAAAACCATCTAACTTTCAAGCTGATCAGTCAAATCAAGTCTCCTCTTTGTTCCATGTCAACTAGATGTACTTGCATCATGTTGTAAAAGAGTACAAGAAACTTGAAATTAGATTTAAATTTATTTACAAATTTTGATATAATTAAACATATTTAAACTTTTAGATAAAAATAAATTTAATTAAATATCTAGTAAATATAGTAAAAATGATTTCTAGTATGCATAAATTACCATATGATCATGTGAATCTGTAACTGGCACATTTTCTTCAACAAGTAGCATAATTGTCACTTGAGAAGATGCAAATGCCTGATCTACTATATCCTGCATATTCATATAAAGCAAACAATATGTGAACACCTCAAATATATATATATTAAAAAGGTTTGTAAAAATTGTATAGGAGATTTAAAGTAAATTTACAACCTCAAATGATATGACCTCATGATCACGCACCTAAGATTTTCCATGCATAAATGTCGACGATGTCTCAAGTGTGCGGCCCACCATGCGTATCTCATGAAATTCCTGCATATAGATGTACAACACTTCGTATAGATCATCACACCTGTATATGTAAATGAAAAAATTACATTAGATCTATGATGTGTATTTAATTTAAAATTAACAAACTTTTGAAAGCATGCACCTGAGTTGATGATGTCTCAGGAGCGCTCACCATTGTAACTTGTGGTTGGTCAGTACTAGGTATCATATGACCTCCCTGCATCTAGATATAATATATCAATTCACACATGTGTACAAATTCAAATTAAATTAGATATATATCCACACAAATTATTTAATATATATTGGTTCAAGTACTTGTCCAAAAGGTGAGCCCAGATCTACAACACTCGACATATACACACGATGATCATATTGAGTTTCAGGCATCACATGATCATGCATCTACACCAAACACTTATTGAATTAATATTATATTATATATATAATTTGATGTTATTATTTACATGAATTTTTCACATTTCAAACTTGAATTAAATTTAAGTTCAAAAGATGAACATACCAGTGTAGGACGATCCTTAGAATATAGTAAATTCAGGTATGACCCCGTCCCAGATGCATGTGTGTCACCTGAAGTGGATGTCTGAGTATCCCTATAGCTCGAGCCTCCATGCTCTCTATTGGCCACTTTAGTGGCCACGTGTGTAGTCTATTGAGTAAGTTGTCCTGAAAGTGAACTCAATGCTCCTAATGTTGATAACATGGTTTGCTGCAGAAATGTAGCAAGAACACCAGGAGAAGGAGGAGGAACAATAGGAGCAATTGGAGCACGTCGTTGAGGATCGACATGTGCTCCTAGTCTATGTTGGGGCATGCCACGCCCAACTCCCTGAAATGACCTCATATTAAAATAGTTGGGTTTTTTACCCAACTCAAACTTAGCCCATAACTTTCTCAAAAAGTATAAGGGCACCTCACTGTTGCCATGTGGTGGATTATCAAACACCATCCACCATTTGTCCCAAAAATGCACAGCTATCTGTGGGTGCCTACACCATAAAATTGAAATTCATTTTTTTGTGGGTGGAATTGGTTGGTTTGTTTGGGGGTTAATAAAATATTAGCACATGGCTTGTTTGGTAATTTTTAGGTCATTGATTTCTTTATAGGACAATCCATCTGCATAGAATTTTCTCCTCTCTTCTCTCCATTGATGGAACCTATCTAGGTCCACATAAATAGATCGAATAGAATCAACAATAGTTTGCATTATAGATGCAAACCGTGCGAGATGGGGAGGGACTCTAGGCTCATTTTTTATGAGATCTATATTTCCTTGAATGATAGTGAGGTTTGCTCAGATATTCTCTTGTAATTGATCTTGATCAACTACATGAGGGGGTGGGGGTTAGTTGGTGGAGAATGTGGAGGTGTGTTAGGTTTTTTTTCATGTGGTGGATTGGGATGTACGGGATCTATAGGAATTTCTTGATCGGGTATAAAATCCTCTAAATTAAACATTGGATCCATGTGAGCAATGATATGGCAATTTCATGTTAAACAATTAAAATATATGTATCAACAAACTAATTAAATAATGCACACAATTTTAAAGTTATTTAAAAATCACATTGAACATGCATAAATTCAAAATATATTTCATTTGAAGACCATTTGATTTATAACATTAAAAAATCCATAACATTAAAAATTCATAGCATGTACACACATTAAATTGAGTCCAATGTGGGGTTGTTAATATGAAGGGTAGAAATGAAATTATGGGGTTTTATTAAAATTTATTTAATCGCATTCATTATTTTCAAATAATACTAAAGATAAGAATGAAAAATTAATAGAAGACATTGAAAGGGACACATAGATATATGCTAGTGACCTAATTGCAATGTACAAAATATAAAAAAAGATGAGTGACCAAGCTCTATTCACCAAATTTTGAGAACTTCTTTGATGCACTTAAGAAATGTCAAATTCCCCCTTAAGACATCAATTTACGATTTAGGGTGATAGGATGGCTTAAGGGGATCTATGTGTAGTAAGGTCCTAGGACAAAATGGTCCATGGCTTAAGGGAATAAAATTTGGTGGAGTTTCCTAAGGCAACCAAATTTCATTTTAAGGTCCTACAGCAAAATGAATAGATGTATTAATCAAGTATGACATAGAATTCAATAAAATTCGAGGACATAAATTGATCTATCTAAATTTTCAAATTTCATGATAAGAGACACAAATTCTCTATAGTGGGACAAAGTATTTAAGAAGAAATTATAAGTTTAACACTAACATTAAAATTTATAATCTCATTCATTGTTTTCAAACAATACTAAAGATAAGAATGAAAAATTAATAGAATAAATTCAAAGGGACACATAGATATATGCTAGTGACCTGATTGCAATGTAAAAAATAAACAAAGATGAGCTTGAGCTCTATTCGCCAGATTTTGAGAACTTCTTTGATCCCCTTAAGAAATGTCATATTAGGACCCCTTAAGACATCGATTTACAATTTAGGGTGATAGGATGGCTTAAGGGGATCTATGTCTAGTAAGGTCCTAGGGAAAAATGTTCCATGGCTTAAGGGAAAAAAATTTGGTGGAGTTGCCTAAGGAAACCAAATTTCATTTTAAGGTCCTACAATAAAATGAATGCTTTTAGGGTTTAGGGTTTAGATTTAGAGATTTGATGACATGAAAATATCTAGAAGACACATGAATAATTTTTTACAAGTAAATGAGAAACCCTACCACTTAAACTTATTGCTTTGAATAAAATATGTGACATTCTAGGAATAGCTTCAATACATCAACAATTAGGAATTTTAGATTTCAATTATAACTAAGTTGTTGAGTTACGATGGATTTTAACCTATTTAGACCTCTAAGCACTCTTGGATTATTTAAAAAGGAAGAGGGGGTCTAAAGTGATTTAGACCCAAATTTTTTTCTAATCATATATTTGTTGAAACTTTTCTATGGCATAGACTCTTACTTCATGGGTTTTCAAAAAAGAGCCTAACTGCCACTAAGTGAGGAATCAATTGATCAATTAAATAAATAAATAATCTTAGAAAATAAACCTTTGGTTATAGAATTGACTTGCATTTATGAATCATCTATCAAGTTTCTCAAAAAATAATTTGAATTTTCCATTGAATTGTTCATGCTACAAGTTAGCTTTGATACACTAGTTTAGAGAAAGTACAACATTTAGTTTTCCTAATCTAGAACAATGCCACTACACATGAGAGTTAAAATAGGAATTAGATTACACAACCTATAGATCTTATGAATAACATCCTATAAATTAAGGCTTAAATATGATCATAATGCATCCTTACATAATTCACAAAGGATCTCATCCAAATAAGAGAAATGGGTAGAAATCATTCATGCTTCATATGTTTAATAACATTTATGTGTCTATCTATCCATATTGCACATAGTATAGATTAACAAGTGTGACTTGCATTTCTATGTTTTTTTAAGAGAATACATCATACACTATATAAGCTAATAACATTGATATAGAGTGATTACATGCTCATATCAACTACCATCATGATATATAAACTTATTAAATCAAGCACATAGTTTCACATGAGGTACATTATTTTACTTCACTGGTACACTTTCTCAAGTTAAATTATACAATCATGAAGTTTTTCGAGATAAAATTAGCTATCAAATTTATATTATGTGAACATATTATAATTAAATCAATTTGTTGGTTAATATATAGATCTATGCATCGATTGTTTGTACCTCCTTTATTAGTCAATTATGAATTTCATTGGTAGTTGTGTGGATCACCAACGACATACCAAAGTGTACCTAACCTATGGACTATAATTTGTGATCCCTCCCTACATGCTATGTCATCAAATCTTACTACACATCCTTATTTTACCTCTTCTATTATATCACATGCCCCTAATATTGAACTTTTCATCACTTCCACCCTAAATAAACTAAGAACCATGAGTGAGTAAAAATCATACAAAGAAGGTTATGTCAAATAAAAAATGTAATCTAAACCTCCTTGAGGAGCCCTAATTTAGGATTTTAGGTTTATGTTTTAGGGTAAATAGGGTTTTAGGTTTACAATTTAGGGTTTAGGTCCAAGGATTAACCTGTGTAAATTAGTTTTTAGGGACCTATGTAAATTTTGTAACCTAGGGTTTCTAGGGTTTTGATTTTTAAGATAAATGTGTCCAATTTAGGTTTAGTTTTTATGGTTTTCAATTTACAATTTAACGTTCTTTGTTTCGTTGACATTTTTGGTTTTTTAAATGCAATTAAAAACTATAAAACATTGAACTAAAACACACTAAACAAACAATAACTGAATACTAATTACAAAACAAAAAAACAAGATATAAAGCAAAAAAGGAAGAATTCAACCAACCTAGAGGTCGATGAGGTCAGTTGTGTCGATGGAAGGAGGTGGCAATCAAATTTGTCTTCAATCAAGGCCTTTAAAACGCATACACGATCTCCTTTGTTCTTTTCTGACATGGACTAAAATGGTGAGGAAAAATGAAATGCAGTCACTTTTTTTAAAAAAATACTTTCACAAAACGTGTACGCGTACGCATTTTCAGTTCGCGTACCCTAAGCTGAACACGTACACGTTTCGATCTAGGCTCAGGTACTCGATCTGTAACGCATACATGTTTATTTGAAAACACGTACGCGTTTCCTATGAAAATTTTTGTTTTGCCCAAAATTTCCCCTCTTCATGTACCCAACTTCTTGCTTTTACCTAGTTGTGTAATGAACCTCCTAATGGACTGCAATCTTCCTTGTAACCCTCTCATTTTTTTTATTGTTTGTGGTGGTTTCATGTCTAAGATGGCTTTTACCTTTGTTGGATCAATTTTTATCCCTCTTTGTGAGATGATTAAGCCAAGAAGTTTCCTTGATGTGAGCCCAAAGACACACTGTTTCATATTTAGTTGTACCTTGTATTCTTCCAGCTTGTTAAACATGGGTCCTAAGACTTGTATGTGCTCACTTCTTTTCTTTGACTTTTCCAAAATAACGTCCACATAATCTTCGACTATTTTGTGGATCATTTCATGGAAGATGAGGTTCATGGCCCTTTGATAGGTTGATCATGCATTCTTTAGCAAGAAGGGCATTAGATTCCAACAATAGGTTCCCCATGGACAAGTGAACATAGTTTTATGTTGATCTTCCTTGGCAATTATGATTTGATTGTAGCCTGAAAAACCATTCATGAGTGACAACATTTCATGCCCAGCGATTAAGTCCACAATGAGGTCGATATTGGGAAGAGGGAAATCATCCTTCAGGAATGCTTTGATTAAGTCTCTAAATTTAGTGCATATTTTGATGTCCCCAGTGGGTTTTGAGACTAGTGCCAGGTTTAAAACTATATAAAAGCAAATTTTCACCCCTTATGCAACTTCCCCTTTTACACTTCCTCACCTTAGAAAACCAAATCTGAAGGTGAAACTCCACATTAGCTTGCTGCCTTCATTCCACTTGGCTTTTATTTTGTGCGTTAGCAAAAGAATAATTGTCGAGGATGCCCGCACGACGTGCAGACATCCACACGATGCACTTACGTCCCTGACGGATTCCTGTGTCTAAGGTCTACAGAGGCATTACACTTCCCATTGGGGTCAGTTTGTAACACCCCTCTTTGACCACCGACTCGAATATGGTTATTTTTCTCATCTCGGCTTCAAAAACACTCTTCATTCCTTCATTTCATCCTTGAGCAATCTCTCTACATAATCTTTCTAGCATCCATCACTCTCAAGTAGCACTTTGGCACTCCATAGCAGCAGCAACAACACTCCATCAACTCTGTAGAGCAAGTGTGGAACAACACCATTGCAGCAGGGGTTTGATTCCTCTCATTTTCTCCTCCATTTTCTAGTGAGCTCTTGGTGGAGGTGGTAAGCATTTTCACTCCTCTCCTCTATGATTTGGTTGAGTAGCACATTACTATTTTGTAGTGTTTATTGTGTTCTTTACCTCCATTCTTCCTTTATCATACTTTTTCTCCATAGTTGCTATCTTGGCTATCCATGGAGGTGGGAAAATGAAAATGGGGGTCTGACTGAGGCAGACCCCTATACATCCCCCCCCCAACAATTTTCCTCCTTCTTGTGTGTAGGTGTACATGCACTTGGAGCTAGTTGGTGAACAGGATTTTGTGAGATCATTTTTGTCATCCTAGATTTAATATATCTACTTGATCATATTCACTTGTATATCTCTTATTTTATAGTTTTGTTTTGTTCCCTTAGAAATTGTTAGCTAGGTTGTCAACTCATTTTTTGGTAGTTCCCACTATAATTTTGATTCTCTGTTCGTACAGACACCAACGCACCTAAGAGATGCCAGTGTGTTGCATTGTCATCCTAGAACTACGCTTTCATCCTTGGGTAGAGAACTACCTGAGGTACAGTGTTGAACTCAAAAATTGGCTCACCTAGCCTCATTCTGAGTTTCGGGTTGTAGAGTGATCTAAGGACTTTATAGTCCTCATAATTCTCATCCCTCATTTTGAAACACCCCTTTAGAGTGAGGTAAGTTAGGGCAGCCTTCCACTCTTGGCTCTTTGTGACCTAGGGCCTTGAACGTGGTTGGTCCCCCTCTCTTACATTTTTGGTGAACCTGACATGAACCATTTTGGTTCCATTTTGCAATACTAAAAGTTCCTTTCCTCATATTCTATGAGCGTTGTAGGTGTGAGTGTTGTGAGGTTTTCGCCTCGTAATCCAACCTGCGACCCCTAGTAGGTGTAGTTGGAAGGTTTTGAAGGTGTTGCGTAATGAAACCTTGATTGGGTCACCGTCTTATCCTTTAACCTTTTAGGGACTCTATGAAAGTAGCACCTAGCATGCGTAATGGCCTCTTTCTTGCATCAACCTATCCCCTCTACGTAGCCTGTGTGTAGTGGTGCTGGTATAACCTTCACTTCACAGGACCTACTAATGGGTTTTAATAGGGAACCATCTCCTCTCTACATACCTACATGAATCAATGAAAACATCGTAGTAGGTGTTCCTATTGATCTTACATCTCAATTAAACATCATAACTGAGGAGATCATGCTAATCAACTTCTTGCACAAAGATGGGTACGATGCCCTTGTAGGCACCATCCGCACACATGATGGACTTTTCGTGCCCCCTTTGGGTAGCATTGTCTTGACAGTTTTGGTTGGACCTAAATCCATGAAGCTTTTGTTCAACATAATCCCTAGATTTGAACTCTTTAGAGTGAAGCTAGGTATCCCCTAGTTAGTAGCTATGAATGTCATACCCTCGATTGTGCATAAATGTCTCAAAATTTATCCACAAGGGTTTCGTGCACATGATTCATGACACTGGTTATAATCCATCAGTTTCTCATGGTAGCTACTCCTTGGATTACTCTTAGCCTACACCCATTGGTCCTCTCCCACCTAGGACAGACCTCCTGCACCGAACATATCAGAATTATAAGAAAGGGCACCTAAGGCCGAAAGTGAGATACCCTCTATTTCCTTATGTTGTCTCACATAGGGCTTGCCTAAAAGCTAATAGTGATGCCGCCAAGGCACATAGAAGGGAAGAAGAGAAGTGGTCCTGAGATCCTCCTTCCTCTTCTGTTGTCTAGCTTGATGCTTCCTCTCACCCTACTATGACACCTCTAGATTTTGTTTCATGTTTGTAGGAGAATCCTATGGTGCCTACTTAGTGAAAGCCCAAGCGTCTCACATTCGAACTTCCTGTCCTACCCACAGAGCCTAGACCCATTCGGTATAACAAGAAGAAAGGTCCCTATGGGGAATCCTCCATATCTCAACCTCCACGGCCTCCTACCGTTCCTACTCCAAAAGCAGTAAACAAGAAGAGGCCCTTTGCTGAGTCACTTGAACTAACTCCCCCCGCTGCTTTGAAACCTGCTCCTCCTACTCTCGTTCAGGATTCTATTCATGTGCCGAAAATGGTTGTACTGGACACTCCCATAGCTGAGCAAGAGCCTTTTTTCCTTCTCAACCTCCAGCCTCTAGTTCAAAGAGTCACAAAAATTGCCTTGTGCATGAGCGCAAACATCAGAAAAAGGCTCTCATGGCTGAGCAAGCCACCTTGCAGAGAAAGGAAGAGGAGATGATTGCCCCTGTATCAAGGCCTCCTGCAGCATCCTCCTCTCTCCTCCCCTCTACTTCCATTCAATCTAGCTCTGCATCACTTCTGGCTTCCGTTGTGAGTATGAATGTGCCTAACCCTAAAAAGGTGTAGGTGTTCATCACTCCTTCAGTGGAGCCACCTATGTTGATGTCCCTTCCATATGTCCCACCTTTCCAAAAACCCATAGATATGACGAACACTTTAGTGGTATCTACTGCGGTTTTCTCTTCCTCCTCTTCATTCGCACCCCCTCATTTGTGGGGATTTCACATCCTCTAATGAAGCAGAAGGTAGAGAGTGGTCCCTCTAGCAACAGAGAACGTAAGAGGATCCCACTTTCTTTGAAAGGTGGTCTCGTGCTAACTTGTTTTTTCCTAGTGACGAAAGCAGTCCCAGCTTCCCCCGAGTTCATCACCACTCTCAAATCACTCGGTGAGCCTAGCAATGAATCTCAAGCACAACCTTCTCCACCCATTGAGCTAAAACATGGAACTCCTATAAAGTGCAAGCTTAACTCTCTGGACAATATTTTGTCCTTGTTAGCGATCTTCATGAAATGACTGACCTTAGCTCCACAAGAGCTTGGTGGAGAGGACCTTGTGGGGCCCTCTTCCTTAGCCCTTATTGTGGGAGGGTCAGACTCTCCTCTTCTTAACATCCCACCACTCTAGGCTTGTCCTCCTCCCCCCTACAATGATCTAGAGTGGGATGCAAACAACCTCTTGGTCGATCAGTGTTAGGGGGAGGCCCCTTATTTATCTTTAGATTATATGTGTGTGTGTGTGTGTTGTGATGTGTTCCCCCGTGATTGTGTTATGTGTACCTAGATGATCCTTGTCACCCTTGTTGTTGCTCAAATACAGGTGTGGTTTTTGTTTCATAAACCTTCTTCTATGTGTATCATCATTCTTCCATGTTTGTGACTTGATTTTCAATAAATTGGGGACGATGCAAAGCGTTGGGGGAATTTAGGCTTTCTTCCATGTTGACCCAATTTTTTATTTTTACTTTGTCTTCTCGTGCATTCTTCACATGGTTTGATATAGTAGGGGGTTGATGATAGCTCATTTTATATATTATTATTATACTTATATATATTTATGAGTAGTTCTAACCCCAAAATATCAGGCTACCCGTATGTCCTGTGTTTATGTTATTTTCTCTTTTTCTCTTTTCTTATATTTCTCTCTTCTTTTCCTGAGTTTTCCCTCTCATGTGTGACAATGCCACTTCTATAACAACTTTTATTTTTAGAAAACGTATTTGTTTCCAATGAATCTTTTCTCAAGAATCTTCACAAACTTCTCAAGAATCACATTCTCAACTTGAAACCCTAATGGAAAGTGTTTCCTTCATCATGGGTTTGTAAAGAAATAACTTGAGAACCTTCCTCTAAGGTGGGAGCAACTTCAACTTTCCCCTCACATGGGGGCATTTTATTCCTTTCGAATTCCTTGATGAAGTGAACATCTTTCAAAAGGATTCCTTGATGATGAATCAATTCAAGAAAGAAACATCTCTTTCATACTTTCAAGCAGTGCATCCCTTGAGTGGATGCCTTCTTCACGTCAGGTTCCCAAGGGATCCCTTTGAATTTTTTCCAACTCAATGAATGTATGTGTGACTGTCCACTTACTTGCATATGTGGTCACTTTCTAACATGTTCTAGCTACGAGTAAACATGTCACTTTACAGGTACGCCTATAAAGCCGTTTCTGACTCTATGGAGTCCCCTTTCCTTGGGTTTCCTCCATGTGAGAGATCTTTGCAGATACCTCCCTACAGATTTGCAGGTATGTAGGGCACTTTCCTGGGTTTCCTTCATTTGAGAGATCTTGAAGGAAACCCTCCATATAGGTCTTCGGGTATGTAGGGTGCTTTCTCGACTTCTTCCATGTGAGAGATCTTGGGGGATGCCTCCTTATAGGTATGTGGGTCTGTAAGGCACTTTTCTAGGTTTCCTTCATGTGAGAGATCTTGGAGGATACCTTCCTTGCAGGTCTATGGGCATATAAGGAACTTCTTCTTGGGGCTTCCTTCATGTGAGAGATCTTGGGGGTCGCCTCCTTGCAGATCCGCGAGCTTGTAAGACGCTTTCATTCTTCATCTTCATCCTTTTGCGGGGCTATGAAGTCCTTTACTTGTCCTGCACTCTTGAGTTCACCAAATCATGGTTTGCTTCCTCGATGGTTCAGGTATGCATTTCTAACCTTACTAACTTTTTGATCTACTTTACCAAAGCCCTCATCATTATTCATGCTTGCTGCCTTCATTCTACTTGGATTTTGTTTTGTGTGTCGGCAGAAGAATAACTGTCGAGGATACATGTGCGATGTGCAGATGTCCACACGACACGCTTACATCCCTGACGAATTCCTATGTCTAAGGCCTACATATGTGTTATACTTCCCACTGGAGTTAGTTTGTAAGGACCCTCTTCGACCAACCAACCCAAATATGGCCATTTTTCTCATCTCACCTTCAAAAACACTCTGCATTCATTAATTTCATCCTCGAGCAATCTCTCTACACAATATTTCTAGCATCTATCACTCTCAAGTAGCACTTTGGAACTCCATAGTAGCAACAACAACCCTCCATCAACTCTGTAGAGAAAGTGTGGAACAAAACCATAGTAACAATGGCTTGAGTCCTTTTATTTTTTATTAGCTAGTGAGCTCTGGGTGGAGGTGGTAAGCATTTTCACTCCTCTCCTCTACGATTTGGTTGAGTAGCACATTACTATTTTGTAGTGTTTATTGTGTTATTTACTTTCATTCTTGCTTTATCATACTTTTTCTCCATAGTTTCTATCTTGGTTATCTGTGGAGGTGAAAACACCAAAATAGGGGTCTGACTAAGGCAGACCCCTATACAGCCCCCCAACAATTTTCCTCCTTCTTGTGTGTAGTTGGACGTGCACTTGGAGCTAGCTAGCAAACAGGCTCTTTTGTGAGACCATTTTTGTCACCCTAGCTTTAATATATCTATTTTATCATATTCGCTTGTATATCTCTTATCTTATAGTTCTATTTTGTTCCCTTACTAACCGTGAGCTAGGCTGGTAGCTTATTTTCTGGCATTGTAATTTCGGTCCTTTGGTTGTATGAATTCCAATGCACCTAAGAGACTCTAATGTGTTGCGTTGTCATCCCAGAACCGCAATTTTATCCTTGGGCAGAGAGCTACCGAAGGTACAGTGTTGAACTCGAAAAGTAGCTCGCCTAGCCTCTTTCTAAGTTTTGGACCTATAGAGTGATCTAAGGACTTTATAGTCCTCATCATTTTCATCCCTCATTTTGAAACACCCCTTTAGAGTGAGGTAAGTTAGGGAAGCCTTCCACTTTTGGATCTTTGTGACCTGGTGTCTTGAATGTGGTTGGTCCCCCTCTCTTATAGAAACCCACTAGGGATAATATTTTCGTCAGATGAATCCAACGTCAAGAAGCTTTTGTAACTCAAGTTTGACCAAGAGTGCTATCTAAGGGTGCATCTTCCTTATTTTTTGCATGTTGGGCTTAGCTTCAGGATAGACTGCTAAGTGATGCAGAACCACTTTTGGGTCGAGCCCTAGCATATCTATGTATGACCATGCAAAGTTAGCTTTGTGCTCCTTCAGGAATGTTGATAGGTTCTTCTATTCTTTGTCCAACAAGGATTCTGCATAAAAAGTGATCTTAGGTGCCTCTTCTATTCCCACATTGACTAGAGTAGCTTTTTCTACTAGTACTGTTGACTTCTTTGGATGCATTGCACTAAGCAGAAGATTGAATCCTTCATCCTTAGGCACCTCAGAGAGGTTTTCACTGTCAGATGTGTCCTTTTTTTTTACTTTTTTAGGATCAGAAAGTGCCACAATGTGGTTTTCACTTAAATATTTGCATGTTAGTTGCATTTCATCAATTTTGTGACTAAAGGATTCAATCGTCTCCCCATAGTATGCCTCTATATTTAGCTCTATGTTAAAACCTTCTTTGCAATCTACCCATTGTAAATTATCACAGAGTCCCATGAATTTTGAAATCACTTCATCCTTTTTGAAGAAATCAAGAATTGGTTGTCCTTGTTGGTCCATGTCAATGAGTTGTGGGTAGACTAGGCATATTTCAGTTGGTTGATTACTTTGAGCAAAGGATGTAAGGGATATCATGAAGAGAGAGTTGTTTTCAAACATGTCAACAACATCAAGGGGGAAGTCATCTAAGGTTGTATCATGTGATGTAGGTGACCAAGAGGAAGCCTCAGCTCATTTAGCGAAAGTACCTTTGCCAATAAGTGTGACCTTGCTAGTAGTACAACCTAAACCAAGATTCTTTAGTAGTTTCTTAGGAGCGATGGGTTCTAGTAAACCATTATCATTCTATATGAGCTTCTTGTTCTTGTTATATCCCATTCCCTTCATGATTTGTAAGCCTTTGTTATCATCTTTCATAGGAAGAGTGGGGACAGGTTGTTCATCTTGATAGAGTAGCTTAGAGATATCGCCCTCATTGACATCTTCTTGATTCAAATCCCCCACTTGGTGAAGGTAGTAGCTACCATCTTGATAGTCTTGGGCTCTTTGCTATCAAAGGTAGGTTTCCCATGAGATTGAGGAGAAATAGGTAGCTCTCCTAAGACAAAGGTGTTCTTCATTATCTTGTAGTTCCCACAACCATCATCTTGAATCACTGCTTTGTTATCAAGTATGTTTTACACAATGAGTTCTTTTGTTTCAGAAGTAGATGCAAGGGATGATGGGTCAAAAAATGAGGTGGAAGGTGTAGGTCTTTTGTCATTCTTGGGTACTTGGGGGATTTTATATAACTTGGCTTCAATATTTTTTCAATAGTAAAAAGGCTCAGGATCTGCATGGATAGTAATCTCTATGCCTTCAAAAGGAAACTTCAAACATTGATTATATGTCAAGGCTATAAATTTTAGAGCATGGATCTAGGGTCGACCAAGCAGTATGTTGTAGGGAAGATCTAGGTCAAGTACTTGGCATGTATTTTTTGCGATGAGAGGGCCTACTTGGATGGGGAGTGCAATGATACATGTTCTTAGTTGTCATATGCCATGATGGTGGTACTCTTTTTCTTCTCAATAGTATCCTCTTAATAGCCTAGACTTTTGATCAGTTGAAGGGATCAAATGTTTAATCCAACACCTCCATCTACTAAGACTCTTTTGACCTTGTTCTTATGAATGACAACTTCAAGGTGTAAAGCACAGTTATGAGATGGTTGTGACAGTAGGTCTTTCTCAGAGGTGAGAAGATGATTAGTGATATGGCCTACCATATCTTGAAATTGATCAATATTGATATCCTTGGGAATAGATGACTCTGATAAAGCTTTCTCTAAGATTTCCCTATGCATGGGTGATAGCCTCAATAGTTCTAGGATTGATATTTGTGTGGGGTCTTATTGTGTTGTTCTAAGAGATTGTACTTGTTGGTACTTGCTACTAGCTAAGTAGGTTGTGCCCTAGATTGGGGTGGGACTCCTTGAATGGTGACTTTACCACATCATGTGGTGACTCCACATTCTACACTATGCCCTTTGATGGTGACGGCAGTGATGACACTATCATAGGAAGCAACTACATTGTAATATGTATGTTGTATGTTTATGTAATCCTTAGCTTTCCCAGTGTTGTTTTCTTTGTTATGATATGGAATAGGGTTCTTATATATCTTAAGATCTTGATTCCCAGCTAGTACCTCAACAAATATGGTGTGGTTCTCTATGAGTTCTTGGATAATGTTTTTGAGCCTCATGCAATTTTATATTTTGTGTCCTTTGATCTTATGAAACTCACAGAGGTTTGTGTTGCACCAGGATGGTTTTCCTTATGGTTCTTGGTAGTTTTCAAAGTTAGGAAGTGTTATCAGATTTGACTCTACCAACTTTTTCATGATGGTTTCTATGGGTTCAAATAACTGTGTGTACTTGCATTTAGGATAGTTGTTCTTGTTAGGGGTATGCCTTTGTATTTCAATGTTATTGATTTGATTGTTTTTCGGGGGTGTTGTTGGCTACACAATTGGTTGGATGTTAGCAATTTGATTGTTGTTTGGCCTAGGAGCACTTAGGACTAGATTAGCGTCTACCACACCATCATTTGTTACATTCTTCTTCTTAGCCTAGACACGAGGCTTGTCATTTGAACTAGTTGATCGGCAATTGTCTTTATAAGCTTGAGTATTTCCCTATGGGATTAGAGAACTCTCGATGATAAGGGCTCTAGGGACAAGCTCGTCATATGATGTGATGCACTACATTTTCAAGTGGAAGGATAGATTTGGATCTAGATTTTCTATGATGATTCCCACTTGTTGTTTATTGGGAAGAGGCCACTTGCTTTTACTAGCTCTTTTTCTCCACTATTGCAATAAATTAGCAAAATTTTCCCCTTTTTTTGTCTAAGAGTGTACAATTCCTCTAGACTGACATCCATGCCAAGATTGAAGGAGAAATGATTGATAAATTCATCAGTAATTTCTTGAAAAATTTTGATACCGAGAGGCAGATGAGAAAACCAATCCATAGTAGGACATGTTAAACTTCAAGGGAAGAGGTGTATTAGATATGAATCGTTGTAAGCCACCTCCATACACATGACATTAAATTATTTGATATGGTACACAAGACTTCCTCTCCCTTTATATTTGTTGAATTTGGGGATTTCAAAGTTGGGAGGGAATGGTACCATTGCTATGTTTCAATCAAACGAATAAGGACATAAGTTCTTTCTATGGGGCTTCTTTTCCTTTCCCATGCAAAGGTCCTATATTTATTGTGATAGTGCCTTAAATTGCAATGCTATATCATCTTGTAGGTTTGGTGGAGGAACGTATGGTGGGATGATGGATGAGTTATACACAGGATTTTTGTATGAGGATGTGTTGTATAGGGTGTATGGTGGGGTAGGATTATATGAAGGTGATTGGGGTATTGATGTAAATGTTCCTAACACGTTTGTGTTGATGATGTGTGCTTGAGGATTATAATAGGAACCTTGTTGTTGTTGTTGTTGGGAATATTGTTGAGCTAGTGAGGCTTGTTGTTGAGCTTGTTGTTGGGACTATTGTTGTTGCTATACTAATAAAGTTGCTTGTTGTGTTAAGGCAGATTGTTGTTGTTGTTGTTGTTGTGCTAAGGTTGCTTATTGCACTGCTAAGGCGGCTTGCTATTATTGTTGTTGTTGTTGTTGTGTTGCTAAGGCAACTTGCTATTGTTGTGTTGCTAAGGAAACTTGCTATTGTTGTTGTTCTTGCTATTGTTGTTGTGCTAAGGCTACTTGTTGTGCTACTACTTGCTATTGTTGATGTTGTTGCGCTATTAGGGCTTGTTGATAGGCTTGTTGTACTTGCTATAAGGCTAAGGCATGTGTTTGCAAGGTGGGATCAGGCGGTTGTTGGAACATCGATGGAGGATTGTGGGTGTTGATTTTTTGAGTGGGTAATGGATTGGTGATGAGAGTTTGGGGATTCCCTTGGTTGAACATTCCTTGTAAGGTAGTGGATTGAGGTAGAGGAATGTATGTTTGAGATCTTGTTTGATTTGGCATAGTAAAGGGGACTATGGGAAAAGATGAGGATGTTTCCATTAGAATGTGTGACGGAAATGACACACTAGGACCTTGATTCCATTGATTAAAAATATTTACTTGTCCCATGTCTTGAGGATTCCCTTGTGTTAGGGATGTAGTTAATGTATTACTTGTATTGGCAAGATTTGTCACCAAGGGATTGCTTTGGGATGAGTTGATAGTGGACGGGATGGATGTGTTTTGTGAAACCAATGGTATAAATGAACCAATTGGGGGGGGTGGATGAAGATGTCCTATCTACGTTAAGGATTAATTATGTGGTATGGTATTGATATGCCCTTGTGTTTTGTTTTAAGATATTGGATCCACATTGCTTTGCGTGATGGTATGCACACTTGTGGTACTCATTGGCATGGATGAAGAGGGATGTCCCTAATATGTTGAAGTAGTTGTGGAATAATAAAGGTCAAGAGGTGTGTATGGCTATTTAGGATCTTAGGGAATGGGAGGAGCACCAAAGGTAGGTGTTCAAGTGGTTGTTGGAGGTGGAGGATTGGTTTCAAGTGTACCCACAAGTGTGTTGTTTTCAAATGAAAGGGCATGAACAAAGTCTTTAGCAAGGCTTGTTGCAATACTAGGAATGTAGGTTTGATGTAGCCCTAGTGATGGAGTTGCAGAGCCCTATGTCAAATTTTTTGCAACAAATGATGGGGAGATAGGGGCTACATTTTCAAAGGCTTGATGTTCCATGAGTTCTTCCCTAGTAAGCTCAAATGGATTGTTTGTGATATCTTCTATCTCATATGGCCCTGATGGTGAGGAAGGTTTTTGTGATGGGGTAACTTGACTTCTCAGATCAAATTCTAAAGGATTTGGATCACTTGAGGTAAATGTAACTTTTATTTTCTCCATGATTCTCTTGTGATGTGATCTCGTCTTTACCATAAATTTTGTGTCACCTTTGGGAGAGTTGTGTTGTGATTTGTGATGTTTGAACTCTCTAGTTGACTCAAATCTAGGTAAAAGGGACGTTCTAAGTATTTTGGGAGCAATTGTGATAATGGGGTGTAAAAATATGGGTTATATGGAGAGTGATCTTTGCAAACATTTTGGGACAGCACTTTTGACTTGAATTTGATGTTTTGATGTTGGGATACAGGATGTTGATGAACTTGTTAATCTTTAGGGTAGACTTGTGACCTTCAAGATAAACTAGTTCAAAGATGATAACTAACTTGTCTAACTACATGGAAAAGGATACATTTCACATACAAAGTAGCCAAGCTAGAGGTTGATTTGATTAATGTTAATTAAAAAAGTGTCGTGTTTAAAATTTTGAAAAGTTTGGTGAAGTGAAGGATGGAATTTGTTGAAGGGGTGGATGAAATGTTTGACCCAATGTTGACCTATAGTGAAACTTTGTTTGAAAAGACCAAGGTAGTGAGAATGATGTAGACCTCTAAAGTTTTCAAATCCCAAAGAGTAATGTTAGCCTAAATGAGAGGATAGATGTGGGTAGGTAAGCCTATACGGTTCCTCCTAGCTCAAGCATAATAGTTTCTCAACAAGATGTTGCGATTGCGATAAAGTATTAAGGCCCACTTCCTACCAAAATTGGAATTACGATACCTATTCCTGCAATGGCAGGATGTAGATTTCCCCCTACGTATTTTGACTATGTGATGGATCCTATGATAATTTGGAAACGTTGGAAAAGACTAGGATTCTGATAGTAATAGAAGGAATACATAAGTTTCAATTGTTTCTTGAGGAATGTTTGTAAAAGTTGTATACCAACCTAGTTTTGGTTTCATGAAGTTCCCAAAGGTGTTTCTTGAGATATTTTGGACTAAGATGTCTAAGTCTGAAATGAAAACTTGTAGACCTTACTTTAGGGATCTTGACTTTGTGTGAGATCATTTAGAAACAGTTCAAGTTTTATAGAAGAAAGGGAGATATTTATTACCACGTGAGTGGTGGTAATATGGGCCTTCCAACCTCAATATCATCTTTTTCCTCTTCTTCATCTAAAATGGTTGTTGTGTTTCTCCACTAGGTAGGTGTTTCTTTTGTTTCAAAAGTGAAGCTTCTCAAACTGCTAATGAGATTGGTTTGTTCTCCATTAATGAGTTCAAAGTTTGGTTGAATGATAGAACCTGGAAGATCAGGTTGCTCAACAAGAGAAATTAGTCTCCAAACAGTCATGTGGGGTTCATTTTTGTCAAGTTTATCTTGCTTAAGTGAATTGATTTTACCACAAACACTCATCTTGATTATGTTTTCAAACTAAATGTTTATGTCAAGAACATCATAGCTTTCACAATGTCCATTTCATGGAAATCATGAGGTTGAAGCCATAATTGCCTATGTTGTCTTTGGGAAATATGGATTGAGATATAAGTCAAGATATTTAGAAATATCTAAGGATAAATCCTTAGGACAAGCAATAATATCATGGCTAATTTCAAGAGGTATCCATATTTTGGCCAAAGTGTTTGAAATTTTGAGGAAGATAGTGAATGTTTGTTTGTAACGTTTTAAAACCAAGAAATGTATCAAACTAACTCACAATTATTTACAATCCTAGGTTTGAAATGGCTATACTTATTAAGTCCCCACTTGGATTTCTCCAAACACTAAACAATGAGAACAATTAGAGATTTGGCAACACCGACTCCCCTCCACGACGCACACTTCTCGGGACCACCACATCTCAAAATCCTTAAAATACAAAGATCAAAAGGATTTTTTTGTTTCTATAATTGAATAGTAAGAATGTGGGGTGGCTTCAGAACGACCGTTCTTGCACCAAGTATTTTAGGATTTTGGATTCTTTAAAAATAATTTGTAGTAAGGGCTTCCGATATAGGGGGTACTATGATAAACTCCATCAAGAGGTCTCCCAACCCTTAGAACAAGGGCTTTAGGCATCATAAAGATATTGGGGGAGAGTTATCATGTACTACATCCCATTGATCAAAATTTTCATTGCAACCACACATTTATATAGTGGTTCGAAATAACTTGGCTTTAGTTCATTACCACTTGGGTCATTCCCTCCTTTCAAAGTGAGGAGGCAGGCCCTCTAAGGATAAATAATAGCGAGGAAGTACGTTTTTAGTTTGATCATTCTAATTTTGTATAAACAAGGAGAGAACACACACCACACCTTTTTCTCACACTCGCAAGGGGTTCAGTTTTAATCCAATTTGAAAGATGTAGGTGATTATACAAAGTGTTAAGGAATGTTTATGTTTCTCAAGATCATCAAGTGGCACGAGAGAATTGCATACGCATTCAATAACAATGTTGTAAATCACAAAACATAGAAAACAGTTGTAAATTTTAACCCCTAAGCTAAGATGACTTAATTTTATGCACCAAACAAAATATGAAGTTGCCTTGTTCAATTTTGAACCCAAAAGAAAATGATGAGATGAGGGTTCAATTTTAATCCTGTTTGAGCATTCATTTTAAACCCAATTGAAATTTAGTGAAGTTCTAGAGAAAAAATTAGAAAGCATAAAAAGTTGGGTTATAATTGCCCCAAAGCATCAAACGCTTGTTACAATCATAAAGTTTCAAGATAAGAAGGCTTTCTTCACTTTAGCTCCATGTCATGCAACCTACAAAAACATGTTAGTCTAACAACCAGAACAATGTTAGAAGTGCATTAGTGAGCTAACAGATCAAGAAAATTAAAGCAAATGTCTTAAAAATGATCATAAAACTTCTTACCCTAGTTGGGTGTCACTGCACAGGATCTAGCATCACAATTTATCATTTGGGTGTTGCTCTACAACAAAAATAGAGAGCACGATAATGTCGCTATTTTGTTGGGCATCACTTTGTTGAATTTGGGGGTGTCATCATTTGAAGTCTTCAATACCTCTATATTAAATTATCATTGCCATATTTAAATCAGCGCTAGTGCATTTAATCAGTGTTGTTGTTTCGAATTGGGATAGCATCACTATATGGCGATGCTCTTCAAAGTGCGTCACTATATTTGATTTGGGCATTGTTGTATCCTACAAAAAGAAAACAAATGGAAATTGAGCTAAAAATTGATTAAATTGATGGTTTTCCCTCCTAGTGCTAGAATGTGAAACGAGGATCATCAGTGTGGGTGGATTACACTTGATCCATGATGAATCAAAGCATCATTCAGCCACTAAACCTCAATCTCAAACAAGATCATTCAAATTTAAAGCTTAAACTAAGCATTTATTGAAACTGAAAACTACAAACTATGAAAGCAATTAAATGCCTACTCTAACCCATTTAAAACTTATCTTGTTTTGGAATTGGTGTCGTGTTGATGTGGAACAATGACCCTTTCCTAATCCTATGATTAGTGAGCCTGTTTCAACTAATTCTATGGAAGAGAATTGATTAAACCATTGTGATAAATGGATGAAAACCTGATTTATGCTAATTTGAACATGATGCAAGCTAAATTAACATGATTTTATGCTAGAATTGATCTAACTATGCAATTGCTAAGCTAATCTAAGCTATTTCTAAGCTAAAAGATGGAAACCCTAATTTATAAACAAACTAAGATGGATGCATGGAAGCCATTAATAGATGTTTTAAGCTATTATGCAACTAAAAATGAACTAAAATATGTTAAATGTGAGTAAAATATGAGTTTGAGTGTGAGTGAATTCAACAGCATAAGTTTGCAATTGACAGATGGATCTGCTTGTCTCCAAATAGTGTCCTACTTATAGGAAGGAAAATGAGAATTTAAGGGCAAAGATCAAAAAGATCAATCAACGGTCAGGGATGGAGGAAATAGGAGGGATGGATCATGGATTCTCATCAACGAGTGAGAATGCAAGATGAGATTTAATCAAGAGCTCACACTTGTTCCAAACAAACACACTTTTGACTTGTACACACAAGTCACCAGGTGACTTGTTCAATAGGTCACAAGTTTAGCTTGTTCAAGAAGCCAAGTGAGATGATTGGAGGAGAAATAATATTCTTTAGAATATTCTCATGGGTGAGGAAAAAAGATATTTTTCAAATTAATTTAACAAATTTTTAACTGTGCAAAAAAGGGGTAAGGAATATTCCATGGGAATATTCCCTTTTTAGGGGAAATTTAGTTTAATTGTTAATTAAGCAAGGTTTAATTACACAATTAGGGAATTAGAAGGATTAAAGGGATATTCATTAAATTAAATGATTTAATGAAAGGGGAAAGGTGAAATGACATTTAATTAAATAACTTAGGGTTATTTAATTAAATAAGATGAGTTGGGGAATTAAATTAAATAATATGATTTATTTAATTTAATGAGATGAAATGTTAGTGTGAAAGGGGAGAATTAACCCAATTTGATGTGTTAGGTTAATGGACGAAAATGATGCAATTAATTAATTAGCTAGGCTAATTCAATTAATTTAGTGAAAAGAGGATGGATTTGAGAGGAAATGATGTTAGTATACCTGATTCGAGTGTATGATATCATTTAGGACATTTTTCAATGTCTACAAAATACTCCCCTAATAGACATAGATAATAAATATAAAATATAATTAAAGAATATAAAATATACTAATTTTAATATTAAATTAGTTATAAAATCCATTTAATTAATTAAATTAATGATATTAACACATAATTTTTAATAGTTGATTTTTAAAATATTGGTTATCTCAATTTTTTTGACAAAATATGATAAGTTTCTTTGTGTCTAATATTTAACATCTTAATTTTTTTCTAGTAGAAACATATTATATAAGTGTTTTAGAATTATTAAATTGATTTATCATAAAAATTAAATCTCATAAACCCTATCTTGATAGAATAATCAAATTACTAACTTGTCACCTTCAAAGCTAAATTGATTACTCAAAATATTAAAGTTAAAGAAAAACGAGTTGTGGAACCATACTTTTGAAAATGGAATAGTAGGTGACAAACACCCAAAAAATGAAGTTTGTGGTCAACACCATTAGATCAATAGGCCATACTATTTATGTCTATCAAAGTATATTTGTATGCCTACAAGATTAAACACTCCTACTTGGTTAGCTAGATGTTCTTGTTTCTTCTTTGTCTTCTTGTATCTATTAAATCCTATGCAACAAATTTGAGTCAAATCTTTATAAATCTAATCCAATTAAAAAGCAAGAAATCATGACCAATCCAAAAATCTCTTTAAATTTAATGATGATGATAACCTTTTTGATCAAGATGAATATTATGAGGAAGATAGTCTTGTGGACTAAGATTAATTTATCAATGAACCCCTTGAAATTATCTCAATTAATCTTTCCACAAACCCTAATCACCTAAGCATAAACCATCAAGATCCCATAGACCAAGGCCATCCTAGAAAAATCTATCCTATAGTCCCAAGTCAAAAAACTATTGGTCATCTCAATGGTAAGAGTAGCTCTATATTAGACTATAACTAAGTAAAAATAAGGATGACATGATTAAATACCTTGTAATCATATGATTCAAGCTCCCCTCAAGCAATGATATTGAACACCTTTCTAGGGGAAACCTTTCAAATCAATAAATATACATGGCTAATTCTCATCCATAAACTCTATTAAAATATATATTTATCCATACTATTCCTAATCCTACTTTATCTATCTATACCAAGACTAATACTAAACCATCCAATCTTCCATCCATATAAAGTATTCTTAATCCTAATCCATCAACCCTTCAAAAGCTTAACCCATCATCTATAGTAATCCTAGACTTAATCCATGAATCTTTTTCATTGGTAATCCATTAGATCCTAAATCCATCCATATTAATCCTAAACCTAATCCATTAAGGTATGTCATTCATCATCCATTAGATCCTCCATCTATCCATACTAATTCTAATCCAAATACAACAAGTTCTCCATTTTTCCATAACAATACTAATTCTAATCTATCATCCCCTTTGAATCTTAATTCTAAATTATTCAATCTATTATCCATCCATGACAATCATAATCCTAATCCATCAACTCTTATAAATTTTAACTCATCCATCTAAATTATTATTAATCTTAATCCATCAACCCTTGTAAATCCTAATCCATTAATTCTTCCATCTATCCAAATTAATCCTAATCCTAATCCATCACCCCTTCTAAATCTAAATCATAAACCATAAAATATATCATCCATTCACATTGTTCCTCATTCTAATCCATCAATCCCTATAGTTCCTAAACCAGAAATTCCACCATTAATCCTAATCCCCTCAACCATTCATCAAATCCTATAATTCACCATACATCAATCCTTTTGTTCCATCATTCATCAAGTACACCATCTACCCATATATCCCAAATTTTTAAATGATCCATCCATCCCTCTAATTCCTAAAACATCAAATCCTTCGTCCATACATGCTAATCCTAATCCAAATCCACCTAAACCTATGATAACTTATCCCTCTATAAATCCATCAATCCTTCTATCCCATCATCCATTTGACCATCCACATACCCCAAGCAATTTTAATCCTAATCCATCAAGCCCCATAGGTTCTAATCCCTTTACCAATGATCTTCCTAGTGCAAATGACCTATGTATCAACACCTACTGAGAATACGCAATGTTCTAGCATAAGAGGATATTTCATGCAAAAAATAAAGATGTTTTTTGACCAACTCCATACCTCAAATAAGAAAACAACAATCTTACTTCCATGCATAGTTCTTCCATCACCTAGAACATCAAATATTAAGTAATAATATGATGAATTTGAGAAATCTAGCCAACCCAATCAACCCAAATTAGATATGAAGAATTTTATTCAAGGGATACTAGAAATGAGATGAAAAATAAAATTCTAAGGAGTTGTTCCACATCCCTTGAAAGTATGAGCATATTGAGATAATCCAAAACCCCCCTAACATTAATATTCCCACAAAATAACCCATTTAAAAAGCTAAGAGAAGGAAATCCACCTCTTTTGTGTTATCCATAAAATCTAAAATCCACAAGCCTCATAAAATAAAAAGACATCCCACTTATCAAACTGAGAAATTATATCTAAGATCTCATTAATCAAGGACACATCGAGCTTGAAGGAAATACACCCATATCACAAAATAAACATCAAGATTCTTATCTAATACATGATCAAACTTGATCACAACCAACTCAAGGTCAAAAATATGTATTGATCATAATGATATAAAAAATTATCTCAATCCCCCATTTAAGAATCAACATCATGTCCATTGAGCTCAACTACCTTTACTCAATTTGGTTTCATCATAAATAATCTAACAATGAACTTGTGTCTTGCTTCCAAAGTAGCGAGTATCCCATCATAAGTTGAATATGCATAATCATAAAATGTCAAGAGAAAGAATTATGGCTTCAAGAATAATGAATCCTTTAACCCAACCATGTTTGTGAAAATCAAGGATTCCAAGGCACTAGATACCAACCTCCTAATAAGAAAAATAATGATGTTACTCCCACAAGTGCTAGGATAACTTCTCCCAATACAAAAATGGATCCATCTCCTTATTTCTCAAAATATTTTTTTGGTTCTAATCCTTTTATTGACCCCATCACCCCTATTACTAATTCTTTTAGGGTAAGTGCAAAAAGATGGGGAGCCAAAAAGGGGTCTTAAGTGGCCACTTTTTTTTTGAAATCAGGAAATACTGACCTTGGATGTGAAATTGAGGATAATTACACTCAAAAAATTTAGATGCAACAAAAACAAGGATTGTAGTGCTCTGAGTTTACTTTCTAAACCACTATTTTTTTTCAAAATGGTAGAGATTAAGGGGTTCAAAAGAGGGAGCCACAAAAAATGGTGTTGTTTTTGTCAAAAAAATATAACATAGTGAACTTTTGTGGCTCCCTCAAAAGGTTAACTTTTTTCGGTATTTTTAAAATAACTTCAGTGAGAAATTAGCTAACAACATGTAGGTTATGCCCAATTTTTCTTATAATTTTGTAATGAATATTTATTTTTTTACTAATTTTCAAGGTGGACACATCCTGAAAAATAAAATTTTGGCCGTGCTACACCTATAATTTTGAAAATTAATTGAAAAACAGTGTTTTTTTTAATATGTGTAGAATGAAGTCTAGTTTCTAAAAATGTAATTTATTTGAAATTTCAATAAATGGTTAATTTATAATGAAAAAAATACCAAACATTGGTTTTTTCCAAAAAGCAGGCACAAAAACAAAATAAATTAAAGATGAAAGGCTTAACATTGTCAAAATGTGAAAAAAATTACATCGTTAAATAGCTAAGAGAAAGCCTGACAATACCTAGGTGTTTGATTTGTCTGAACTTGAAACACGTGCAAACCTAACGGTTAGCACAAATGCAATTATGTGAAATCTTGTAGAATATGCAAAAACATGTCTTTGGACATTGGGAAGGAAATACAAGCCTTTGGGTTGGTAATCAAAAGCAAATACCAAGCCTAAGGCTTGGGGATTGCCAAAGCAAGAAATAACGCAAGTGTGTTATAACGTGCTTGCATTATTTCATGGTTTTGACATATTTTTTGTGTTTGTGCTCAAGAGTTACCTAAGAAAGACATAACATGAGTGTGTTATAACACGCTCACGTTATATCTTGCTTTGTGTTAAATTATAGTCTATTAAATGTATGTATATATATTTGTATGTATGTATGTATGTATGCATGCTTGCTTGCGCGTATGTATATATGTAGGTTTGTATGTATGTATGCATGTATGTATGTATGTATCAGTGTATGTATATGCATGTATGCATGTATGTAAGATTGTATGTACATATGTATGTATGCTTGTATGTATGTATGTATGTATGTATGTATGTATGTATGTATGTATGTATGTATGTATGTATGTATGCATGTATGTATGTATGTCTACGTATATGTATGTATGTATGTATTTAGAGGGAGGGAGAATTTAAGAGATTTTTCTCTAGGTAGAGGGAGAGAGGGAGGGAGAGACCTAAGAGAGAGAGAGAGGTAGAGAGGTAGTGAGAGAGACCTAAGAGAGGGAGAGGGGGTGGGAGGCAGAAACCTGAGAGAGAGGAAGTGGGATAGAAGGGGTTGGAGTGAGAGAGACTTATTTGGGTAGGGTGGGAAGGATAAAGGGGGAGAGAGAGAGAGGGTGGGGAGAGAGATACATGAGAGAGAGGGAGAGAGAGAGAGGGGGGGAAGGGAGAGAAAGAGAGAGTTATCTATGTAGGGCAGTAGAGGGAGAGACTTGAGAGATAAGGAGAGAGAGGGAGTGTGAGAGAGAGGGAGTGGGAAAGATATAGAGGGAGTAAGTGTGTGTGAGAGAGAGAGAGGGTGTGAGAGGGAGAGACCTAAGAGAGAGAGTGGGAGAGAGGGGGTTGGAGTGAGAGGGGCTTATCTAGGTAGGGTGGGAGGGATGGGGGGAGAGAGAGAGAGGGGGGGGGTGGGAGGGAGAGACTTGAGAGAGAGGGAGAGAGTTATCTAGTTATGTAGGTAGGGTGCCTTAGGGAGAGAATTGAGAGAGAGGGGTGGCAGGGAGAGACTTGAGAGAGAGGAGGTTGGATGAGAGGGATTTATCTAGGTGGGGTGGGAGGGATAGAGAGAGAGAGATAAACAGACCAACAAACAAACAAATAGACAGAGAGACAAACAGATATAGAGATAGAGAGAGATAGAGAGACAAAGAGATAGAGAGAGAGAGACAAAGAGAGACATAGATTTATCCAAGTAGGGTGCCAAAGGGAGAGACATGAGAGAGATAAGGGGGTGGGAGGGAGAGCCTTGAGAGATAGGGAGAGAGAGGGAGTGCAAGAGATAGGGAGTGGGAGAGAGGAGTGGGAGAGAGAGAGAGAGAGAGAGAGAGATTAGGGTTTAGGGTTTAAGGGTTGAGGTATTAAGGGTTTAATGGTATAGGGTTGAGGTATTATTCCTCCTATGATGGTGATGGAAGATTTCAATGATTTTATTTCTTGCAGCAACCTACATGATTGCCTTTTGAAAAATGGTAGTTTCACCTAGACTAATAAGTGCAAGGATTTTTCTCAAATTGTTGAAAGGCTAGACCGCTTCTTACTATCTAAACATTGGTTGAATATCACCTGCGACTTCTCTTTAGTCATTCAAACCCTAACTGGTTTGGACCACTTTCCCATCTCCCTATGCATTGATGAAGATAAACCAGCTAAGAAAAGTTATTTCAAATTTGAATCCATGTGGTTTAGGGACCCTGAATTCTTGCCTTTGCTGAAATCTTGGTGGACTAATAGTCCATTTATCGAAGGATCCATAATGTACCAAATTTGTCATAAGTTGAAACATATCAAGGGAAATATTAAAGATTGGAATATAAACCACTTCAAGAACATTTTTCAAAAAAATCAATGGTCGAACATGAATTAGCTATGATTTATGAAATAATAATTAAAAAAGGCATGGATACTCTCTTGTAAGAGAAGGAAAAAATGCTTAAAGCTGAACTGGATGAAATCCTCACAAGGGAGGAGTGTTATTGGAAGTAGAAATTGAGGAAAACCTAGCTAAAAGGAGATAAAAATACAACAAAAAATCATGCTTCCACAAAGATGAGAAGGAAATTGAATAGAATTATCTCTATCCAATCCTCCTCAAGGGAAACACTTCAAACTATAAATGACATTGGTGTTGAGGCAATTTCCTTCTTTAAAAACATCCTTGCACCTAGGAAAAAGCATAATTCCTTCACAAACAACACCATTATAAATAATATCCCAACACTAGTTAAGGAGGAGGACAACAAATTCCTTATGTCTAAATTCTCACTTGAAGAAATCAAGGATGTGGTTTTTTCAATGTCGGTGGACAAGGCACTTGGCCCCAATAGTTTTACAACCCTATTCTTTAAAAAATGCTAGGACTTTGTGGGAAAAGAAATTCTTCTTGCTCTTGAAGAATCAAGACGAAATAGGACTGATTTTAAAAGAACTAAATTCAACTCTTGTGGCTCTAATCCCCCAAAAATATGACCCTTCTTCCTTCAAGGATTTCAGGCCTATTACTTTATGCAATACAATTTACAAAAAAATTCTAAAGCAATTGCTTGTAGACTAGCAAAATTGCTTTTGTCAATCATATCTAAGGAACAAGGTGGCTTTGTGCCTAGGAAAGACACTCTGAAAGGTGTTATCCTTGCACACGAGGTCCTTCACTCTCTAATGCTTGACAAATCCCCTGCTATGGTTTTGAAGCTTGACATGATGAAAGCCCATGACAAAGTGGATTGGGGTTTTCTCACAGTTGTTCTTAAAAAAATTGGTTTTTGTCACAACTAGTGCAAATGGATATCTTCTTGCATTTCAGGTGCTCATTTATCAATCCTAATAAATGGAAATTTGTATGGTCCCTTTGCTCCAACCCAAGGAGTAAGGCAAGGTGATCCCCTCTCCCTGTCTCTTTTTATCCTGATGGCAAAGGGTTTGAGCAGATCCATCATTGCTTCTCGAACCTCCAAAATGTGGTTAGGCATTTTGGTGAGACCCTTTCCGTTAGCTATCTCACATTCTCTTTTTGCTAATAAAACTCTCCTTTTTGGTCAAGCTTGTATTAAAGAAGAAAAGGTAATAAAGTAGGTTATATTTTATTACTATTCCTTTTTAGGCCAATCTTTCAATCTAGACAAATCCAAAATTTTCTTCATTAATGTCAATCCAAGGGTAAAAAAAATATTAAAATTTTATGGTTTTCAATGTGAATCTCTCCCTTGCAAGTATCTGGGTATTCCATTCTTTTCAGGAAAGGAAAACACAACTTTTAGGATAAACTAATTACTACTACATCCAATAGAATCCTACTTTGGAAGTCAAAGTGGCTTTATTTTGCAGGGAAACTAATAATGATCAAAGCAATTTTGCAATCCCTCCCAATTTACCTAATGTAAGTTTTGAAACTTCCTCACAACAATGGTATGACATTACAAAATATCTTCAGAGATTTTCTATGGGAAAAAAATGTTTCTTAAAAGAAAAAATACCCTTGGTTGCTTGGGATTTCATGTGCAGATCCAAAGAAGTGGGGGGCGGGATTGAGAGATTTCTTCCTTAAAAATAAGGCATTAGGCACCAAATTAACTTGGAAGATTTAATCTAAACCTAGCACAAAATGGTGCCAAATCATGTGACACAAGTACTTGGACTCTCTGGATAGAGAAAGAATCTTCACCCAAAGAAATCTCCCATCTGGCTCAAAAATTTGGAACTTTATCTCCTCATGTAGATCTATCCTCCTCCCCAACCTCTCTTGGCTTATTAATAATGGTGAAAAAACCCTCTTCTGGGATGATGCTTGGAATGGTTACAAACCTCTTTGACTCTTGGGTAATTGGGGTCAATTGGAAATTTCCTTAAAAAATCTCTAGGGGAATAAAGTCAAAGACTATCTTATTTCTATTCCAGGTAATGGCACAAAATGGAAAAATTCTAGCTCTCTTTGGTCCCAAAACACCTCATTGAGGTGTGAATTGGAAAAAAGACAAGTTTTTTTGTCAAACAAACAAGATGAAATAATATGGACTAAGGAAAAATCTGGTAAATATTTTGTGAAAGAAGGTTATAACTTTTTATCTTCCATGAAAATGTCTCTGTTGGAGGCCAACCATTGGCCTTGTAGACTTTGTTGGGGTCCTGATGTTCTCCCCAAAGCTGGGGATTTTTCTTGAATTACACTAAAAGATAGAATTTTGATGGGTATGAGATTGGATGCATTTGGAATTATCCACTTATTTCCTTGTGTTTTATGTGGGAAAACTTATGAACCCACAAATCACCTCCTTATTAGATGTGATTTCACTTCCCAATGTTGGACCTGGCTATTGAGAAGGCTTGGTTGGATGTCCCCTCTCCATAACACTATTCTCCAACACTTCTTAAGCTAGCCTCATCTATATTTAAATTCTATGTTCTCCTGCATCTGGGATGTCAGCCCATCCATCATCATTTCAAGAAAAAATCTCTATAAGTGAAGCATGTCATCCAAAAAATTGAAATATCTATTTCCAAAGTAACTATGTCAAGTTTGTATAGAAATGCTCATTCAAAAAGAACCTTTTCTTCTTGGGATGCCTTCATTCTTAAAAATTGGCCCCTCTTAAAAACCCCAAAACCTGGATCAACACAACTTAAAGGGCCTTCTACTGATAATTTTTTTTATAAATGGTTGCCTCCTTCGAATGATTTCACAAAACTAAATTTTGGTGGTGCCTCTAGAGGCAACCCAAGAATATCTGGGGCTACTACAATCTTACATGACTGGCAAGGTAACTGTATCAGGGTTGCTTTCTAATTACTTGGTACTTAGACAAACAATGTTGCAGAGTTTAACACCCTAAAACTGGGTTTGGAATTGGCCATAAGCTTATCTATCTTCAAAATTGTAATTGAGGGTGATTCAATGGTGGTCATCTCTGCCCTATAAAACAAGAGTTCAAAATATTGACACTTAAACTATATTCTCTCACACATTCAAATCTTGTTAAAGAAATTCTCTTGCTATCAGATCTCACATTGTTTCAAAGAGGCTAACATTTTATCAAATTCATTGGCTAACAGATACATTGATGATCAACTTATATTCAAAGTGTATTCGAAGTAGGAATATGTTAATTTATTCAAATGAGCATGTCAAAATTCTAAATGGTTCTTGCAGGTACTACATGCACAATATTATGGTTGAAACGTGTTTTTAAATCAATTCTTACAAGGTTCAAGAATTGTGGCTAAATGGACACATGTCTTTGGTTCCTCATCTTGGGAATGTTTTGATGTTGGGATTGGCATCAAGGTTTCAATATTAATTTTTTTTACACCCTCTTCTACATTAATCACCCGTGAGGAAATGCCCCTCATAGACGGTTGATGGGGAATGGGGTGGTGGTGGGCATTAAACGCCTGAGCCAATGCTAGTGAATTGGTACTTTCTTTTTGATACACAGATGGTCAACACAATGTCTAGATATCTTGGTAATTGGTTGAGAAATTTGGTAGCTAATGACTACTTACCTCCATTTCTAGCTTTGGTGCTATACTTTGGAAACATTCCTAAACTGATAATTTCTTCTAATACCAATTTTGGTATTGTCTCCGCCAGGGGCACTAATTATTAAGGAACATTTGCATGATCTCTCTTTATTACCACTATCTTCTCATGTGATAGATTTCTTGCAAGCATGATCTTTGATGTTCTCTCTAGGACCTTCCTTACGATTTGCTCTGTTATCACATCATGTGCTCTTAAGTCATTAATAAGACATGTGCTATGATTTCTAGGGGTGCAACTAAATTTTCACTTCTTTATTTTTTCTTTTGCATGTGGATGCCTAGCATGCATTAAGAATGTATTTGTGGCTAAAATTGGCGACCCTCTTATTGGGTCCTACTTGGAAAAGTTGGTTTTCATTATTTTGACACCTGGCTTTGCTTTGCTTGGCAATTGGTACTACCATCAGCTTTGCAGTAATAGTTAAATGTGTTTGCACCTCCATTCAGTACAATGATCTGCCAGGTTATTAACTTCATATATGTGCACTTGTCTCTAGAATTATCATGGGCTTATTTCATGCATCTCATTTCTTGGGGTTTTCTTTCATGAGAAGATTGGTCTACTGTGCACTGCTAAAATGGAAAGCTCTTTTAGAGTCATTGTTCCTGCTAGATTGCATAAAATTTGAGATAGTTCCCCCTTCACAATTGAGAAGTTGTGTAGAACATTCAAGATTGAATGTAACTAGGTTGCAGATGTCATTTTTACTATCCTAGGGGGGATTGGTTGGACTTCCATGCCATGGAATTACCACATGAGGTGGCTTCAATATTTGTATCAGATTTGATGGACATTTTATGGTGCATAGAGATGGTTAAGTATCTAGCAAGAGCCTATCTCTTGCCTCATATTTTCCCTCTCTCAACCCTTCAGCTAGCTCTTGAAGGATATGACATCCTTCATGGAACCAATGAGATTGGTGGTATTCTTTATCACCAACACCTGCTAGCTAATAAGGATCTCACAAGATTACTTTGTTTGATGGCTCACAAGCTTATTGATGAATTCCCAAGTGAATTCAATTGTAGACTTGGTTATTTAAGAAGTTACTTGGGGAACTTGATTTGCGATAATTTGTAAAACATTTTTTATGTTGTTAAATTCCTCATTCATCATTCTCTAGTTGAACCGAACGATGTGCCTTTCTTCTTGCCTCCTGCTAACATCGCATCATCCTCTAAAAGCTACTCATGATAGTTCTATTTGTCTTCTTGTTGGTTCCTTTAGTTTTTATAAAATCTATGTATCTTGTTCGTTTATTTTCAGGTGAAATTATATGCTTTTAATGACCTCTTTTGGCCTCCATAAATATTTTGTGTATTCTCAGGGTTCTTTGGAGCTTCTCTCTGGGTTTTACAGTGAATCACCTTGGCATTTGGTTATTTTGGCACCTTTCTTCAGGCCCTATTGGTAACTACCTTTGGAAGGTTTCTCAATCGTTCCTCACACTCATTCATAGCTTCAGACTCTACATGTTGTTGTTTCATTTCCTTAGGGTTCATGATATTGTTTCTTGCACTAATTTGTAATCAACTTGACATAAATTGTTTTTGGTATTACTATCTAGATCTGAGTTTTTGACATTCAGTTACTTATGCCCTTGTTTGGCTTCTCTTACATTTTGATACTTGGGAAATCAATGTTTATATACATGTGGATTGTTGTATCACTCTACTTAATGAGCTTGATCTTTGGATTCATCTTCCAGTTTTGGCATTTTTGTAATATGTGACTCGGAATGCAAAACTTACACCTGCTCTTGAGGAGTATCGCTATGTATTTCCCTCTTTTAATTAATAAATTATTCAATGGCTTGCCACTTTTTTCAACAAAAAAAAATCAATAATTCAAGAAACAATTTCACATTACCTAGTTTCATCATGATGATATTTTTAATTCTCAATAAGAATAGAGATACATGTTTACATATATAGCTTCCATGAACTCAATGATATAGATTTAAAAATAGAATACAATGATCTAGATGTCCCCATCATTGGTGAAAAATAGAATACAATGATCTAGATGTCCCCATCATTGGTGCATACATACTAGGTGTCCCCAATTGGTGCTACATCCTCAAATCTTGGTCACCAATTGTATGAGGGAGAGCATCACTCAAGCACTTTTCTGCCAACCATGTACTTACTGTTGTCCCCCGCACATCTACCTAACTACTAAGATGGCTCTACCCTTTGACAAAGAGATTGGTTTGGTAACCCCATAATCCTAACCATCTTGAGCATAGTGTTGTGCCCTACATATTTAGAGGTACCATACACTGGTTTCCTTGCTTAGAATGCAATCATGGATCGCAGTGAATTGACAGTGTAAACAATGGCTACTTACACTACTTTGGCCAAATAATTCAACACCCAGTACTTCAAGTGAGAGTCACTTAAGCTCGATTTGGTATTGACCATAAACATAACACACATTCAATCTAAGATGATGACATAGTGAATGTTCAACAAGGTAATTCCCTTAACCATGGATTACTCTAACCCTAGAAATACCCAAGTCTATAACAAACTGATTATCTAGGTTACACCCTTACCCATGGATTCCTCTAACCCCAGGTATAACCACACTAACCATATACAAACACATACTAGTGTCTAGCTAGGTTATCCCCTTTCCCATGGATTCCACTAACTCCAGGAATAACCCTACTAACACCTTATGTTCAAATTGGCATATTCATAAAATCACTATAGGATAGCAACTTATTCCTTATTTCACTTTTCATGCAACATCCATATAGACTAATGAACTAAGTATAGCTCTGATAGCATTTAAGCCACACATACTTTAACATTATATAAATGTAATTCCAAATAATAGGATTCCACTAATTTGAGACTCAATCAAGAATCACACAAGAATATTCCATACTAGGAAATAACTAAGTTCACAAGAACAAGCGTATCATGCATTCAAAGATTATTCCAAAACTAGGAAATAACCGAGTTCATAAGATCGAGCATATAATGCCAAATATTATTCCAAAACCAAGAAATAACTGAGTTCATAAGATCAATCATATCATGCTTTTCCAAAAAGCAATATTTTCCAATCAAAGGCATTTGCATCAAATAACCTTTCAAACATAGATAATGGAGGAATAGAAATCAACATGCCTGGAGATTAAGTTCCAACTTGATAATTCTTCTTTCTAACCTTAGCCTTCACCACCAAGAATGCTACTTCTCCAAACTCTAGCCTCTTACCAATTCTCTCAATGATACAATTACAAAATAACAAAGCAACTCACTAATTCTCAAGTTCTCTAATTCACTTGGCACATAAAATATAGTAGAATAGCAATGGAGAATTAGAATGAGAAGTGTAACACATGATAGAAAGAGCACCTCTATATATACTAAAATTTGAGCTTCCAAAGGCTACAAACAAGCTAGTAATTCTGCCACCTTCCTACTCACATGCAATGACTCAACTGAATAAACTCTCAAACTACAACACATAATAGTCCTCCTATTTCCAATTACATGGAATGGCTGAGTCGATCTCATGCTTGTGACAATAAGACTTCCTTTTACTAGGTCAAGCACAACAATACAAAGCTTCAAGTTTCCTATATGGTTTGCAAGTCAACTACCCTCTCAAAACTCTGCCATCTATGCTTTGACTGAGTTACATGCTAATCTCATGGCTTTCCTATACATGGCTTTAAGACTCCTTATTCTTTTCTGCTTTCCACAAAGTTTGGCACCACATATCCATATATTAGTTCCCTTTATAACAAAAAATTCAAGACTTGTTCAATATTTGTTAAATCTACATTTATTCCATTTGCAACATATAAACTATACTCCCATTTCCATGCATGGCTTATAAGTCTATATTGACTTATTCATAGTTTTCTTTATGTGCAATTTTTCCCATAGCAATGCATATGAGGCAACACTTTAATGCGCTTGGAATTACTTAAAGTGCTTTATACTTATCAACTTCTACACTATAACAATGTGCTTTATATATTTCAAACACTTTAACATTATATATATATAATATATATATAATGTATATATATCATATCTTTAATATATGTATATATTAATATATATTTATAATCTCACAATTATCAAATGCTTTATTTTCCAATTAAAAAGTATATAAACATATACCCAAATAATAATTATATATACACCAATATATACATATATTAATATATATACGGAATTATATATATATATATATATATATATATATTTATATATATGTTACTTATATATATAACATTACTTTAATATCCCTATATAAACACATATTCTAGTATTTTCATCAGTTGACATATATACATGAAGTGTGTGTGTGTGTGTCACTTTCGACCAAGCAATATTCCCATGCATATGGGTAATCCTTTGTGAGCATGCATAGATACGCTACCTACGTATACTCATGCATGTATTTACTCATATGTATGAGTTTATCATAGACACGTACATATGTATATATATACATTTTGTGTATATATTCCATCAATATAAATATGAAAACACAAGGAAGGACTTTCACTTGACATAAAGACTTAATCACATTCCTCAATCAAAACATTCATGGAACAAGATCATAACCAATATAAACATTCACAACCAAAACTGAAGATCACTTACCATTTACCCAAACTGACTTGACTCAACTTAGACCAACTAGGGTGTGAGTGTATGTATGCTCAGTTAGGTTCATCAGGGTTACCAAACCAAGTTCTTCTCCTGAGTGATACTCCCCCTCTTCAGAGGTTTGAACTTGTTCCTGCATCCAACTTAGTACAGAATAATAGTAGTTAGCTGATAACAATACATTCATATGCATCATACATTTTATCTTCAAAACATTATAAAATAGCAACTTGATTAAATATTCATTCATCGTATTTCTATCAAGATTCATATTCAAAAAACAATCATAAACATATATTAAAGAATTTTTAACCCATCAAGGTAAAAGTAAATAGGTAATAACACAACAAGGTGTAATACTAACTTCTAAAAATGACACCTAGGACTAACTCAACTCCTAAGTACACTTATCATGTGTGAATAGGTCCCCACTAATAATTAGTTAGGAAATAAGCTCATTCACACCAACACTATGATTCAATTTTGGGCCTGATTTTGGAGGACTAAGTCACCTAGGGCGACTATGTCTTAGTTGAGCAATGTGAAATATATTTTCACAGTCATCTAGAGTCTACTCATAGCCTTCTTTCTTTCAAGGTTCACTGTCGAATCTTCGTCGATTTCCAAGATAACTGAGTTTCCATATGTTGTCAAGTTGTAGGGTTTGAATACATCAATGAGAAAATAGCTTTCAATCTTTCTCCAAACTTTTTCAGATCTAAACTTGCACATTAAAAGAGAGAGGAAGGGTTGTTCCATATAGGAGCTTTCCTCAATTAAACCCTGTGTTGGTGTTTCCACCTCCACAATGGTAAAATTGATGAAAGAGAGCTTATCCTTTTGAGGGATAGAGGCTAAACAAAAATGAATGATGAATCAACACTCAACTCACCACTATGGTTTCCTTAAAGGACTAAATTCATGCACATCTCCTTAAGGCTTGATTGTTGTTTGGCTTGATTGCTTGGAAGATCTACAAGGATTAGATCTCACAAAATAAATGATGATATAAACATGACAAACTCACATACAATTTGACAATGGACATGATGCTTTGATATCAGAATGTTACAACAAATCTGTTCTTGACTACTCTTGAATTGATAATAATTGATTAATAATGATCTTGATCTCCACAATTGCTTCTTAATGTTAGTTAGATTTGAAATGATGAAATGACTAGGTATTTATATGCAATTAATCTAATTTCTCAAAAAATAAATCCTGATAGTTGACATTTGACATGTAAAATTTAAAAATGCCAACTTCGACATATTAACATTTGGAGGCAAAATAGGTTGACCAAGTCGCCTAGGGTGACTTAGTCCTAGCCCTATTTTGTGGGATGTAAGGTGTTGGAAGCAAAATATTAAATGTATGCATTCATTTTGTACATGGGTTTTCTTAGTAAATGTTCAAATGGGCTATGGAATGCATAATTTAGGACATTAGATGTATAATTAGGTCCATGCACTTAGGGGGGAGCAAAACATAGTGTGAAATTGTCAAGGGTGACAATTTATGAAGCTACATTTATCCCCCACTTTAGTGAGAGTATGAACTTATGCTCAAGTTCACACTAAAGGAAGAATATGTCAAGAGGGGTTCAATTGTCCAAACATTGATGAGGTAGGATGGCAGTGAATCTAGGGGGATGCACAAGCCCCTAGGATTCAAGATCCCATGGTAAACCAATATAAGGACAAAGGAACACACATGTGAAGTGAAATGCAACATGGAAAACATAAACCATACACAATTAATACATATGATATGAAATGATGCAAACACAACATGAACATTAAATAAAACACAAACATAATGCAAACACGATGTAAACACATAACATACAATAATCACAAAATAGAACACAAGGTTAGTACTAAAAGGATTCAAGTCGGTAAGGAAAAGAGACCTCAGTCTTAAATTTGTCTCAAGTACCAAACATCATCCATCAAATGTGTTGTTAAACAAAATGGTGCTCTCACAAGGATGTTAAATCACTCATGAGGTAAATGGATCTATTGACTAACAAGTTGTGTTATGCTAGGTGTCCATGCAATATGATGGATTCCACAAGGCTACCAAGTTGTGTTATGCTAAGACACTTATGAAACACATGGATTTACTAGAAATTAAGTTGTGTTATGCTAGGTGGCCATGTTGAAAAGGGTGCTCAAGTTCATGAACCCACAAGCTACGGTATGTTGGATCCATGGACTATCTTGCAAAGTATCGCTTTAAGGAACACATAAATTTTAATGTCCAAGGGGATGAATGAAAAATTTCGAAGGGTATAAATGATAATCATCTTAGAAGGTGTACTTAACATTCACGGGGATGAACAAGACTCGCCTAAGAAGGTGCATAAAAAATTTAATGTCCAAGAGGATGAACAAAATACTCAACATCATAGGGGACGAATTGATAACCACACCTCAACGAGCATTACAAACAACACCACCACTAAAGGAGTATGTCAATCAATCAAATCTCACAAGACATTTATGAAGTGGCTAGGAGTAATATATGCCCCCCTTAAAATGTCAACATGCTTGTTATGTTGGTATTTAAAGGAGAAAAGAATTCACACTTTCAAAACTAGTTATCCTTGCCCCCTAGATATAGAGACAAGGACAACCATGCAAGAGACTATCGTGTTGCTGCTATGGAAAATATGGTTGCACTTAAAATTGTACCACCATGAATGACAATGAGAAAACACATAAAGATACAAATGCCACATAGTGAGGAGCAACACCATAGAATAATATCATTATTGTTTAGAGTGATTAGGTGCATCAAGACATGGAAGAGCACCACAACCCTTAATTTATTGTATTTGATTACTCAATGCCTGTCATTCATTAGTAGAATGACCATGCACTTGATAATATAAACAAAATGAGTTTTTGTTATAAAATTTCTTTTAGGTTTTTGGAGGAAAAGTAATCAAGTGGGCTTTTAGAAGCCTCGAAAAAATATGCTCTTGCTTAGTAGTAGAAGACATTCTTTTCCCTTGTGAAGAAAATATTTCTTGTTTACCACAAGATTTCATACATACAATAGATGATAAAACTCTAGATGAAGATGGGGATGAAGGTTTGAAACCTAGACCTTGTTTGGAAAAGTATGGTATATAATTTACTTGATTCCTATAATTTCATTATATATTTACATTGTATACATTTTTAGAAATAATTTTGTATCCAATGCCATAACATTCTTCCAACTCAAATGTAGAAATCATATATACATGCTCCTGAGAAGAATTATCTTTTTCTTGAGCAATCTTGAGCAAGCAAATCCTTTTTAAGTTTTTAACATTAGGCATCTTCCACTCATGAGGGATGGAAGTTAAAGAGCCCCCATCACTATCATGGGGTGATGTTTTTGAACTTGTTGATGTAGAACTAGATAAAATGCAAGACTCCTTAGGTTTATACTGTGAGATTTTGTACTCTCCTATAAAAGAGGGTGTAAAATCTAAGAAACCCCAATCATCACCAAAACATGTGTTTGAAGATGAAGCAATATCATGATCATTGTTTGACTCTTCAGACTTTTGTGACAAGATTTTAGACTCCCCTTTGAAACAAGGTGTAAAATCTAACAACCCATAATCATCATCTAAGTATTTTTTTGTGGGTGAACAAAATTATGAGTGTCATCAACATGTAGAGGTTCTATTTTTGAAGTAAGATATTTGGAAGTGTCATGTTCATCTTGGACTTGTGAATTATAACATTTTTCATCTGATTTTACTATGCATATCTTGTTATTTATATTCATACTTAATCTTACAGTGAAGAGTAGTGTGACTCCCTTCATGGTGTGAATCCATCGTCTACCTAGGAGAAGATTATATGAAAGAGGTCCTGGCATGATATGGGCAAGTGTTTGTAAAATCATAGGCCCTACCTTAATGGGCAGTGTGATCACTCCTAATGGTTGCTAATTAACATTGTCAAAGCCACAGATGGAAAGATCATTAGGTTCTATAAGATTCTTATCCACGCCAATTTTTTCTAGAATATCAATGCTACAAACATTAATACTTGATCCATTGTCCATGAGGGTACACTTAACTCCAGTTTTATTAATGACCACTTTTATCATTAAGGATTCATGTTTATTTTGGATCTAAAGTGAGGTTAATTCATGTTGAGGGAATGTAATATCCAACTTTTTCACTTGCATACAATCAAACAAGGCAGATACATTATTCGGTCTAACAAAAGTTGGGACATCAATCTTATGTAAAGCCTCTTGGAGCATCTCATGGTATGTAGGTGATGTTTGAATCAAGTCCCAAAGGGATATTTTTTCTAGAGTATTACGAAGCTGCTCAACAAGATCATATTCTTTACAACTACACTAAGGAATATTAGGTGTGGTGGAAGGTATGGTTGAGGCAATGGGATGGATGTTGGCATTTAATTTGATTGCTTATTATTCCTAGTGTTATATGTGTGAGAAACTACGTGATAACTTGGTTGTTGTGACACATGATTAATAGTGAGTTGTTTTGTAAAGTTTAAGATATGGCTAGGAGGTTTAGGAGGTCTTATGATGAGAGGTGATTTAGGAGGTCTAATAATTAAAGGAGTTATAAATATTACTTGTGCATTCATAACCTCAACTAAGTTAACTACCTGATGATAATCTTCTATCTATGGGGGATCTAATGTCACCTTAGCATATTCGTTTATGCAATCCATCTTATTGTCTTTTGAAATAAATGTATCAATGATGAAATCCTCTTGTGCCACAATATCTTTCCAAGTGGGACAAGTATTGGGAGAGAAACAAACACAATTCTTGTGATTCTCCATGATTGGATCCTCTAACACCAAGGTAATTTCTTCACAAGTAGGTGAGGTATTGGGAGAAGAACAACTATGATTTTCATGATTGTCCATGATTGCATCCTCTTGCACCAAAACATTCTCACAAGTAGGAAAGATATTGGGGGAAGAACAAACGTGATTGTCAATGTTTCCATTTTATTTCCTTAGATTATGTTCATAAGTAGAAAGATTATAATTATACAAGCCACGTGTCACCATATCAAAACCACATCTTTGAAAGGAAACATGTTGTTACTTTCCCTATGGATCAAATGAGCAAAATCAGATAGTTTTGAAAATAGGATTGCAAAATAGAAACCAGGTCTAAATAGAGGACACACACAGGGATTTGCACAAAAAAATTAGCTCAAAATTAGTAGATAAGGGTTCCCAAGGAAACTATATCCTACAAGGGTTTTTTAAAATTTCAAAATTTGGGAATGATGTACAATGTCTAAGGGTCCTATGTCTCTGTGGTTTAGGTCTAAAAGTCAAAGAAAATTTGGAAATGCACCAAAACCTAATTTTGCTATATGAATCTCATACATACATGTAATTTTAGATATTTTTAGAGTAATTGAATATGTTCAGATGATAATTTCCAAAAATTAAATGTCTTAATTGATTGATTTTTCCAAAAAATACATAAAAGTAATATTTTTTTATCTTTTGGAATGAAAATTATATGCAATTTTGTCACTTTTTCAATGTTTTTCACCAAAATATGCATGCAAGAATAATATATATATTTTTAATTAAGTTTCTCAATGAAAATTATTCAGAACTAATCCCTAAACATAGAAATTCATATCTGAATTTTTTTTACAATTTTTCCAAATTATTTTTTAAAAAAAATTATGATGAAAAACTAGTGAAAATGGATAGTTTTTTGAAAATAAATGCAAATTATCAACAATATTCTCAAGTAACCTAGGTTTTAAATTCAATTTTTAGGTTTTATGCACTGAAAAATTAGAAAAATTGTAAGTGTAAGATATGTTGGGTTCACCAAAATGTAATGTGGGAAAAGTGATCCTAGGGTTTTACTAGGATTAATTACTTTTCACCTACAAAACATTTAAATTTAGATCAACAAGGTAATTAGATTGACTTGCAACCTTGAAGGTGAGCAAATCAACCTTGGACCTAAATTTTTTTTGGGGGTTTGAAATCTATATTTGATGAAAATGCAATGATGTAGCTAAATGACTATGAAAATTCACTATTCTAATGCAAATACAGAGAAATTGGAAACTAAAAGTCAAATTTTGAGACTAGATTTGAAAAGGGTGGAGTATTGTGCACCTGTGATTCAAATCGAGGCCTAATTTTGGAGGACTAAGTTGCCTAGGGTGACTATTTCCTAGTTGAGCAATGTGAAATCTATTTTCATTGTCCTTTGGAGTATGCTTAGAGCCTTCTTTCTTTTGGGGTTCACTATCGGATCTTTGTTGGTTGTCAAGATAATTGAATTTTCATATGTTGTCAAGGTATAGGGTTTGAATGCAACAATGAAAAAATAGCCTTCAATATTCCTCCAAACTTTTTTAGATCTAAAACCTGCACATTCAAATAAAGAGGAAGGGTTGTGCCATATAAGGGCTTGCCTCAATCAAACCCCATGTTGGTGTTTCCACCTCCACAATGGCAAAATTGATGAAAGAGAGCTTATCCTTTTGAGGGAAAGAGGCTAAACTAAAAATGAATGATGAGTCAACAATGGACTACAACTCACCACTCAAATATGGCTTCCTTGAAGGACTAAAGTCATGCAAATCTCCTCAAGGCTTGATCATTGTTTAGTTTAATTGCTTGGAAGACCTACAAAGATTAGATCTCACAAAACAAATGATGACATAAACATAAAATCACATAAAATTTGACATGATGCTTTGATATTAGAATAATGCAATAAATATACTCTTGACTTGATAATAATTTCTTGATAATGATCTTTATCTCTACAATTGATTCTTAATGCTAGTTAGATTTCAAATGATGAAATGACTAGGTATTTATATGCAATTAATCTAATTTCCCAAAATATAAATCTTATTAGTCGACATTTGACATTTGAAATTCAAATAATAAAATGCCAACTTTGACATATTAAAATTTGGAGGCAAATAGGGGGACCAATTCGCCTAGGGTGACTTAGTTCTGGTCCTATTTTGTGGGATGTAAGGTGTCAGGAGCAAAATATTAAATGTATGCATTAGTTTTGTATATGGGTTTTCTTGGTAAATGTGCAAATAGGCCATGGAATGCATAATTTAGGACATTAGATGTACAATTAGGTCCATGCACTTAGGGGAGAGAAAAACATAGTGTTAAATTATCAAGGGTGACAATTTAAGACACTACAACACCTTATTGTGATCCCTATGAAAATGTCTACTAGAACCCTTCCCAGTCTGAGGGGTTTAATTAGGTCTATGCCTTTATTGTTGCTACTAATTAGTCTTGGGAGTCTGGAGGTTTGAGGTTGGGAACTACTAATTCTTGATCCAAACTAAGATGGACCCACCACCTACACTCTCATTTGCCAATCAAAATCTCTAGTCAAATTCTCTTTAATAAGCATGATCTTCTCTACTACAACCTCCAAATTTTTTGGTTCAAACACTTGAAAACCCTCGATGATATGATTATTTAGATATCTCACAAATTATTGCACCGAAAACCCCTCATCCTCTACTAATCTCACATATTTCTTTAGCTTGAAGAAATGGTTCTCATGCTACTCTACCTATGCCTAGCTGCTTGGTTTCATGGAACTCATATACATGTCTAGGTTGATAAAGACCAAAAAGGTAATATAAATGAAACCTCTCAAGAAAAGTCTCACGGGAGATTGTGGTGATGTTTGAATGGTTATATTGTTCCTTATAGGGCCACTAGGTGCAATAAAAGTCACATAGGTTCATAATGGGACAACGATCCCTAGTATTTCTACCACAAGGATGCATCACAAATCACTAATCAAGGGAAAAAAGCTATTTTTTAAAATCTCTAAACTACTCGATGAATCATTGAAGGTAGGGGTGTGCTCATAGAAGGTCTCTCATATTCCCTGCTAGCATAATATCCTCATCCCCAAATTTCTTATCCCCCAATGGGGTGGCCCCTGAAAGGGAATGTCTTCTACTATTGAATGATGAGGGATCTTGGAACACTCTCTTTCCACTTTATGGCTTCTCCTCCCTTAATTTTTGAGAGGGATGGGAATACATTAATAGGGATACATTGTATTGAGGACCTAACCTTGTTAATGTTTGTTTAATAAGGTTAATGGATTGATGTGTGATGAGAGGATTCTCAAGTTGCTCTTAACTAGCTAGTGGGGAGTGCTCACTACATATCTCCTATATCTCTCAATCTTGATTTGAGTTTCTACCCTGATGAGTGTGGTATCACCTAGGAGGTTTCCTCCCTAACCATACAAAGCAATGGTTACCACCAATATATCAACATCTATATTGCCATGCTAAGGCACACCAAACATTGGCTAGTAAAACTACCATACAAAATAAACACTTAAATAACCACACAAGAGGCACACATCAATAAAAATAGAAAGCACATAAAATAAAGATCTTAGTCTTGAAAATTGGGCTTTGATACCAAATGTAATGGTCCAAGATAACCACATAGGGCATTATCCAAGTGAATCATTTTTCCTTTTTTAAAAGAAAAACATTGACAAGAAGATAAGCCCAAGAAAATGCATCTTGCACACTAATGTGCATAACAAGTGATATGCCAAGAACAACACACAAACTAGAAAAAAATATAATTAATTAGAGAAATATGACACAAATAAAAGACTTAACTCTATCCTAGGACAATACACCAAGATAAACTCAAAACATGGGACATGGAGGAGAGAAGGATTCCAAAAACTCTCAAAACAAAATTCAAACATCTCTACAATCCACCCTCCAAAACCATTGGGATAATATAACTAGGAAATTCAAAATTTATATAGACTAAACTCTTCCTGACAAGTCATCATACTTCCCACAAGTTCAATCACTTACAAAGGACATTAAAATTGCCTCAAGTTTAAGCTCCAATAATGGTTATCAAACTTTCTCTAAGTCCAATATTAAAAAAATTGTATCAAACTTACCCCAAGTCTACTATCTAAAATAGGGTATTAGACTCACTCTAAACCTTATACCCAAAATAGGGTATTGGACACACTCTAAGTCTAGTACCGAATACATGGTATCATAATCAGTCCAAGTTTAATGCCTAAAATAGAGTACCAAAATTGCCTCGAGCTTGATACCAAAGACACAATATTGGAATTGCCTCAAGACCCATACTAGATATAGAGTACTAGAATTTCCTCAATCCCAATACCATAAAAAAAGTATTGGCTTATCTCAAGCATGATACCAAAGATAGAGTAACAAAATTTCCTTAAGGTCGATACACCAAATCACCTTGAATAACCAAGACAACACTAAGGCATAAGATAGTGACCAAAAAAAAAATTCTACTTAGATAACACAAGTATAAAAAAATTACACTAAGATCATTTATTCTTACAAACATATGAAAGACAACAAAATCAACCATGGTATTAGAATCCCAACAATCTTGATGCCTCAATAAGGCATCAAGGTTCAGAGAACTCTAATACTTTGACAAGGAAACAACATATGATGACATTGTAACTTATTTACTCAACTTTGAAAACATTTATTGAGTTTATTTTTTATAGATATATCAATGATATAACAAGGAACACAATTCATTTTACCGATAAGGTGATAATAAAAGAGAGCACATATAACTAATGCAATGGATTACATATCTTCCATGCATGAGGTCTTCAGTAAAATTATAGTTATAGAAGAGTACTCAAATATCCTGAATTATACATGCTACATCTTGATAGAATAAAATACAATAGTGAAGATATGAGGCCTTCTTCCATATTATGCACGATCCAACACACTCCAATGGGAATGTAGGTCTCTAATGGTGGTTCCATACCACCCAACCATATGGTATATGTAGATCCACCCCATCGTGCTAGGAGATAGTTGCAAGGATAAGAGAAACAATCACACCAAATAAGAGAGTAAGGCTTACACACACACACACCTTACATTGAATATAAAAAAACAAGCATGGGAACATAAATAACCAAGGTTTGATCTAGTGACATAAATTGTTGGAGATTGTTTCACATTGGCTAGACATTTATCAATAACAAGGATGAGAGTTATAGAGATAAAACAAAGTGTCATTATAATGGTCCATAATGTTGGTTAAGGGGGGATTGGGTGCACAATCCACTCACCATGTGAGGAAACCCAATTGACAATATCCAACAAATCTAGAGTGTGGCATGTCCCTTATGCTCATATAGAGTATCTATAAGCTCTCTATATATGATGCAACATTAAAATCTTAGTTTATTTTAATTTCCTAATAAATTTTAGTTATCTTTTGATTAGTAACTTCCGCTTGTTCTATCCCTAGATCTCTTAGGACCTAAAAAAATGATGAAAGACACTCCTTTCTTACACTCCGCACCTCAAATCCTAGGCTCCTCATGTAAAAATGTTATTCTAGAATGACATAAGAATGGGTACAATACTAAAATATAAATATTCCAAAAAAAAGCCCAATAGGTTTTGGATAGAAGGATAGGATGGAAGCTTGTCCTAAAATATTTTCCAGCTAACCAACCATACCCATTTTACTCAAATAAACACAACAACATTCTTTATTATGAATACAAATCTTTCCTAATTCCTTTGAAGTTATACAAAAATAATAATAAATATTTCTAAAATCCTAGAAAATGAAGTTAAACCCAAAATAAAGGCAAGGTAGATCATTTTACAAACATAACCATAAACTACCATCTATTTAACATGGACAATATGAGACAAGAGAGAGTTCAAGCAAAGAAAAAGAAGGGAAATACCATCAATTGGAGTGCTTAGGAAACTAGTTTCTTCCTCTAATCTTAACTATATACTTTTCCACACCTTCAATATCCTCCCTTGCTGTCTAAACTTCCCAACAATCGAGGGTTAAAACCTCCAACAATCTTCACTTTTCTTTTCTCTAGAAAGGAAGGAATGAATCATTTTTTTCTCCTTCTTGCTAGAGTGAAGTATTTCTCTCCTTTTGAGTGTGATCTAGGGATTTTTCTTGTGACTTATTTCTTCTTCTTTTCCTTTATGTAACCTAGTCTAAACATTTTCACTAGCAACCTCCTTCCCCCTTCAATGCATATTAAAAATGTTTTTCTTCTACCATTCTCTCCTCCAAATCCATCGATTGACTTCTCCCTTACTCTTCTTCCCCTATGGTTTCCATAATTTTAGTCATAATTTCTTCCTTTCATTTTAATTGCTCCTCTATTCTATTGCACCCTTTCTTTTCAATTACCATTTCATTATTATTATTTTTTAAATTTATTTTACCAATAACATTAATATGGTTGACTTAATGCTTTTTTTCAAAAAAATTGAAAGAAATAAATAAATGAATTAACTTATTCAACTTATTGAAATAATTCCATACAACTTAAATATTTAATGCAATGCTAGCAATTTCCCTTTTTATTTATTGTAGCAACGAAAAATGTATCCTTTTACATTTTCTCACTTGTTTGGGCCCTCCAAGTTAAATTGGACTTAATTGTGCCTTAATTTAGTGTTGTAAAGTGTATCCCTTTACACTTTCACACTTATTAGGGCCCCTTTAATTAATTGAGCTTAGTTATGCCTTAATTGGCCCTTTAACTCATTTTCCAAGCCTATTTTATCACATTTTTCAAAGAGGAAACCCGACATTCATTAATACCTAAACATAACACTTCTCATTGAGCAATGTGTGTCCTAGGTTTAGGTACCTAGGACCCATTCACCCATGGGAAAATGGCATGGGCGAATGGGTCCTCCTTGACCTTAGGACCTAAATTTAAATTATGTTTTTGGTGGTATTTTAATGTTTTCAAGCCTATAATTCAATGTCAGCTTGTGCTATTTGAATTTCAAGAAATTAAGGATACATGCCTATAAATATAAGGTTATTTAACTATGTTTCACCTAAGAATTTTCAAGAGAGCAACCTAGCATTTTTCAAGATCTAAGAGAGCAATTCAAGAGCCTTTTGGAGAACTTCAAGAGCATTCAAAGGAAAATTTATCAGAGTTTTATTGCAACATTCAAGATCCAATTGTCATATCAAATTCTTCTTGCATCATGCATGTTTTTGGAGCTAACATTGTGATGTAGGTTTCATGATCTAATCAAGCATTCAAAGCATTTTTTCAAGCAAGATTCAAGTTTCAAGATCCACATCCATTGAAACCATTTCATGCAAGTTGCAGACTTTCATTCCAAGACTTATTCAAGGGTTTGTTGAGTAGTAACATAGATTTGTTCATTCTTCATTCTCTCTTTCATGCTTTTCTTCATTTCAAGGTTTGATTACCAAAAAAGGGTTTGACCCAGGAAAACCCCCCTTCACCAAAAACAAACAATTTTTCCCTTTCATGTTGTGTTTGCAGATCTAGCTAGAAGAAAGCTTGAAGATCTCTTGAAGAGAAAATTTGGAGAAGTTGACAAAGTTGCAAAAGTTGTCATAAAAGTTGTCATCTCACGGAAAATCATCTACAAAATTTATTTCCAACATTCCAACACTACCACTTGGACAAATTGAAAGGTTCAAATCTGTATCAGAGGCTCTCAAAAGTTAAAGAAAAACCCTGACAGTGGACCCATTCGCCCCTGGGTGAATGAGTCCTAGTCAGCCTTCAGAAACTCACTTTTGGTGACCAGTAAACATAGTTCTACCCTTCTCAGATCTACAATTTAATTTATGGTTCTACTTATTTTCAATTTAATATTGCTATTCCAACTTTAATTTGGCATAATTGGGTTTATTTACTATTTTTATTTTTTAAAATTGCCTGGTGAACCTGACCCCCATCCTTCAGTCATAAGAAAATTTGAAGATTCCCCACTTTGGATTGACTCACCTATGGGTTTTAAGTCAATTCTTTGTGTGGATATCATTTCCTAATGAAATAGAGAGAAATAGGTCCCTAAGTGGTTCATCATACCTCATTGTGATAACCCACATGGTCTACTTTTTCACCCATTTCATTTTGGTGAACCCAACTTTTGAGCATTGTATCTTTATGATTTTGGAGTCTATGTTAGCCCTAGATCTAGGATTTGCATTCATTTGCATTGCATTGTATTGAATTAAATCTCATTTATGGTTTCTTAAATTGCATTAGTTTGCATTTCATTTAGGGTTTTAGGATTGGATTTTTGCATTCTTTAAAATCTAGAAAATATAAAAAAATTAGTCATTTTGCAAAGCATTTACATAACATTGCATGATCAAAAACTTAAAACACAAAATTGAATCAAAATTGCATATCAAATGAGGTCTCCTAGTTTATCATTTAACATTATTTTGCATTTGCATTTAGACTTATATTTATAGAAAATTCAAACTGTAACCACCTGTCTCAATCCAAAATCTGAAAACCATAAGAATCAACTCAGAAATCTGAAACTTCATTTTTCAAAATCTTGAGCTAAGACCCATTTGCCCATGGGTGAATGAATCCCTAATTCCTAAATTTTTGGGCATTAAAATCTCTGTTTCTATATTTTTGTTTTGTTGTATTCAGTTTGTTGTTACAGTGTGCAAAATTTCTATTACCTCAAATTGATCATATTAAGCTTCATTTGATAAATTTAGTGCATTGTTTGAATTCAAAATTGCATTTACAAGACATCATTTTTAGTTTTTTGCATAGCATGATCAAAAAATTATCTTGTTTGAAATCTGAAAATTGCTTTTACATATTTGTATTGCACTTTACATTCTAGGATACTTTCATTACATTTTACCTTTTATCCATTTGGGGTGCATATCGAGTTTGTGAAACTTGTATAAGCTTAACAACTTGGTGTCTTATTGCCAATACTGTCATGAGATGTAGTTTGAGACTCATGTCATCCCATGATACACCATTCGACATGGATCATGGGTTTTCTAACTCTTTCACTCATAGTGTTTACACTAGTCAACCCACTATGGATCATACCCTTAACACTTCATTTCCAATGAATTCCCTACCCACAACTAATGTGCATGGTGTTGAAACAATGGTTATCAATGTCCCACAAGAGAACATAAGAAGGATAGATGAAGAAATAGAAAAACTGCAAAACTTTGTGACTTCTGAAAACATTATTGGTAGTGCCATTCCTGCTTTAGATAACGTGAGGAAAATGCAAGTGAAAATGAACATGGAAAAGATATTGTGCAAAGTCTAGTTCATATTTTTGATAAGCATGCTCCTACATTGACTAGTTGTGCTCAAACTTTGGGGTATACTCAAAGACAAAGTGGAAATTTAATTCCTCCTTCCACAACCCTTACCTCTATTCCTACATATACCAATCCTCATGTTACTACAACCATCCAACCTACTAGCAATGTCAACACTTCCTTATGTATTTCCAATAGGAATCCCCTTAGCTTTGTGCATTCACATCTCATATCTCCTCATCCATCTCCCCTCATAAACTTACAATTGACTTTCCCTCTGCATTCATACACAACTGCACCTTACTCACCTCCATCTCACAACACCAACAATGATCCATTAATTAACACACTTTTGCAAAATGTCTCATCCTTCCAACAACAAATCACTGCACTAAATCAAAACAACAATGGCCAACCTTCATAATACATCAAAACCAACCCATTATCCTTGGAGATATTGAGAACACAAATGCCACAAGGTATAGAGGTTCCTATATTTTAGAAATCTGGTGGGAAAGGAGATCCTGTTAGCCATGTTTCCGCTTACACAACCTTATGTAGTGACTTTATTTTTGAAGATAAACTCTTGGCTAAACTCTTCCCTATATCCTTGAAAGATATTGCTTTAGAGTGGTTTTTCTCTTTACCAAATAATTCAATACATTCACTCAATGAACCTATTAATGCTTTTACAACCACTTCCAAATTCACATGGATCCCAAGGTGACCTTAGCTAATTTAATAACATGTAAACAAAGGGATGATGAAAAGGTCATTAATTTTACAGTGCGATATCAAATGCTTTACTCACAAATAAACATTAAGCTTCTTGATGTCGACCTTCAAAGAATGTTCATTGCTAATTTTCAAAACAAAATCCAAGCCAAACTTGAGATGTTGAAATTCCCATCCTTTACCAATTTGTGTACAACCCTTCGTGATTACCAAAATTTGGTTAGTAGTCGTGAAATGAAAACTCCCTCTAACTATCCTGAAAAGTATGAATCCACACCTTAAACCAACTATCAATCTTTCAAGGAAAAAAAAAAGGGATTTCTACAACTTAATCCCCCTCAACCAAATCAACATATTGACACCCAAGTGGTTGCTATAAAGATGACAAATCCATATGCCTTTGGGGATAAAAATAGAAAGTTCACCCCTCTACCTGATACCCTTCATAACACCATGTTGCAACTCTTAAACAAGAATTTAATTTCCTTACCTCCTATTAGAGCTCCTGATCTTATCGAGCCTTTAACTTCAAACTATAGACTAAATGCCTATTGTCATTTTCATCGACAAAATGAACATTATACGAAATATTACAAGCGTCTTAAACATCTTGTGCAAGATCTCATTGATTCTAATCATATTCAAATTAGAGGTGTTAATGATCAAGGTAATAAGTCTGTAGCTCCTCCTAATTAAAACTTGCAAATCTTTACCAAACCAATGCCTAATCATAACATTTCATTTATCAAAGCCAGTGAAACAAAGAATGATGTGATGAACATTGACATGGATGATGATACCACAAATGATAATGATGAACACTCTATAAAATCTATGATTGGATTTATTGAAGTTAAACCTCATAAGGGCCAAACTAGTATGCCCCTTGGCATTGTTTTCTCACAAAATGACATAATAAAAATGTACTTGATGGTCCTCTTTACATAGCTGGAAGAACCAATGACAAGCCTACTAATTGGATATTAATTGATCCCTTATGTGTGGATAATGTGATCACTAAAGAATTCTTATTTGTGCATGAACTTTATCAAGATACTTATGAAAAACTAAAAGCATGGATCAAAACCTATAATGGTTTTGCTTGCCCTATGATAGGTTTGATAAATATCCCTTTAAAATTTGGACCAAAACAATTAAATGTCTCATTCATCGTCATCCCTACTTCAGACCAATTTCGTGTGAAGTTAGGCTATCCATGGCTTCGCTCCATGAATTTTGTCTCGTCAATTGTGCAAAAATGTTTAAAGTTTTCATTTGGCAATTAAATCTTTACTATACATCATAGTGATTTTAATCTTGTGTCTACTTGTGGTAATTTCTCATTGGATTTATTTTGGCCTAAGCCTATAGAGCCTATTAGACCCCATGATGACTTTTTTTTCAAATCCTATCAAAAGTTTAAGGCAAAGTGCATAACAAAATTATCCCTTAGCAATATACCTCAACCCATGATTGAGCCTCCTATCCTTGATGAGACCATGAATGAACCAAAAGCTCTTCCAAGTAACCAAGACCAATCCATGACAAATCCTCCACTTATTTCATATAAGAGACCACAAGATAATCAAATTAGTCTCGTTGTGCCTCCTAAAGTCAAAAAAGTTTATAAAGCTAAAGATAAAGTGGTTGAACAACCTCCCATGGTTTCTTACATTCCTCCCTTAAGGGAAGAAAAGAAACCTATGGTTGATAAAACCATTCCTACATAATCACAACAAAAATGCTAGAGAGCATAGGTGTAGACGTCATGCTATTGCTCATTTGTTGCAAGCAAAAGAAGAAAAAAAAAACATAGAAAATAAAAATCCAAACTTGTCTCTAGCAATGCATGATGCATCTCCACCTTCGTCGCAACATAAATAACAATCTTCTATGGATATTGTCATTAGACCTCCTATTGTGATTAACTTGGATGATGATAATGAAATTGCAAAGATTGATGAACAAGTGCATAATAAGTTGAATTCATTAGTTTCATCTTCTATGAACTTAAATGATAACAATCATGATGATCCTCCTAATAAGAATGTTGAACTTGGTGCTTGTCCTAGTTTGGCACTTGATGTTGTCCCTTTGCCTAGTTGTCTGCCTTTTGCATATACTGAACAAGATTGGGATGTGGACGACCTGCTATAGGTTGACTCGCATGTGCCTTACTAGTCTTGTCTTTGTTTTATTTTTCATGTTTCTTTATGTGATTGCATGTGCGTAATGTGATCTCCTTGTACTGTTCTATTTGATTTCTCTTCATGTTATTCCTTTATTTGTATCTAGATTCTTCTATATGTCGTAAAGCATTTATCTTTTCTTTGTCTTGTGTTTTCCTTTTGGGGATGATGTAAGGCGCCGAGACATTTAGGTCTCTTCCATGTTGACCCAAAAGCTTTTTCTTTGTTTTTGCTCTCTATGTGTCATTCTTCCTATTCTACGAGTATTTGGGGAATGATGACATTTTCAAGCTCTATTATATCATCGTAGCAAAGATATACTAACCCCAAATCCGTAGATCCCTTATGTGATTTTTGGGATTTCATTTTGGGGGAAACCCATCCCTCTCTCTTTTTCATGACGTAGTATGACTTGGCATAGGGATTTCCAAATAAGCTCTCATGTCTCCTTTATTGTTAGCATGGATTATTTGCTAAAAGTAATTGTTCACAACATGGAATTTAGCAATTTATTTAAAGTGGGGGCATACAGTAGCATTATTATTTTTGAATTTTTTGACATTCCTTATGTTTCATTGTGCCATTTTCTTACTTCTTGTGATGTGTCTTTTTCTTGGTGGTGTCATTGGGTTTGATGTCCTTTGAGAGTGTGTCCTTTCTTGTCATATGACTTTCCTCTTAGTGGTGATGCCACACATTGCATTCCCTAAGTTGTGAATCTTTTATCCTAGACTTGTCCTCTCTTGAAGACATTAGGAACAATTTTCCCAAAGAGGAGACCTTACACGAACTAAGAAAAATCCCCTTGAACATGTTTATTTTCATTTTGTTCATAAGTGTTTAGCATAACACAACTTGTTAACCTTGTGAAGCTCGAACCCTTTTCAAGGCCACCAAGCATAACAAACTTTGCTTGCCTATGGAGCCTTGCCTTATTTGTTCATAGGTGCTTAGCATAATGCAACTTGTTAGGCCTTATGAAGCTCAAAGTTTATATTTTGTTTTGTGGTGCCTTATTGAAGTTATTAGAGATATAGCTTTGGTATGATATGGGAGCATAATAATATTCTCTCATTTTCCACCCTTTTTTGTTTTGTTTTGTGGTGCCTTATTAAAGTTATTAGAGATATAGCTTTGATATGGTATGGGATCCTAATAAGATTCACTCATTTTCCACCCTTGGGGGCTCACCTAGTGGACAACTAGAGTTCCATTAGCTCGTGTGAGTGTGCATGTTTTTTGTATAGTGGACAACGAGTTTCGCTTGTGAACATTTTTGGACAAAAAATCGAGGCATGTTCCACATTGTGTTGGATAGTTGAGGCTTGATCTGCCTTTTTATTTTTACCTTTTCTTTAAGTCTTTGATATTGTATGATTAGTATCTTGTCATTGTTGCATAAATATGTTTTGATTGTCTACTTTAATGCAAGTTTGATGCAAGGTCATCCTCTCACTAAAGTGGGGGCTAAATGTAGTGACATAAAATGTATCCTTTTACATTTCCTCACCTGTTTGGGCCCTCCTAGTTAAATTGGACTTAATTGTGTCTTAATTTAGTGTTGTAAAGTGTATCCCTTTACACTTTCACACTTATTTAGGGCTCCTAAATAAATAATTGAGCTTAATTATTCCTTAATTGGCCATTTAATTCATTTTCCAAGCCTATTTAATTATATTTTCCGAAGAGGAAGCCCAACATTCATTAATGCCTAAACATAACACTTCTCATTGAATAATGTGTGTCCTAGGTTTAGGGACCTAGGAGTGAATGGGTCCTCCCTTGACCTTAGGACCTAAATTTAAATTATGTTTTTGGTGATATTTTAATGTTTTCAAACATATAATTCAATGTCAACTTGTGCTATTTGAATTTCGAGAAATTAAGGATACATACTTATAAATGTAAGGTTATTTCACTATATCTCATCTAAGAATTTTCAAGAGAGCAACCTAGCATTTTTCAAGATCTAAGAGAGAAATTCAAGAGCCTTTTGGAGAATTTCAAGAGCATTTAAAGGCTGATTTATCAGAGTTTTATTGCAACACTCAAGTTCCAATTGTCATATCAAAGTATTCTTGCATCATGCATGGTTTTGGAGCTAACATTGTGATGTAGGTTTCATGATCTAATCAAGCATTCAAAACATTATTTCAAGCAAGATTCAAATGTCAAGATCCACATCCATTGAAGCCATTTCATGCAAGTTGCAAACTTTCATTCTGACTTATTTAAGGGTTTGTTGAGTAGTAACATAACTTTGTTCATTCTTCATTCTCTCTTTCATGCTTTTATTCATTTCAAGGTTTGATTACCAAAATGGGGTTTGACCAAGGCAAACCCCCATTCACCAAAAACAAATGATTTTTCCCTTTCATGTTGTGTTTGTAGATCTAGGTGGAAGAAAGCTTGAAGATCTCTTGAAGAGCAAATTTGGAGAAGTTGACAAAGTTGCAAAATTTGTCATAAAAGTTGTCATCTCATGGAAACTCATCTACAAAATTTATTTTTGACATTTTGAGACTACCACTTGGACAAATTGAAAGATTCAGATCTATATCAGAGGCTCCCAAAAGTTGCAAAAAAACCTTGAGAGTGGACCCATTCACTGTTGGGTGAATGATTCCTAGTCAACCTTCAGAAACTCACTTTTGGTAATTGGTAAACATAGTTCTGCCCTTCTCAGATCTGCAATTTAATTTTTGGTTCCACTTATTTTGAGTTTAATATTGTTGTTTCAACTTTAATTTGGCATAATTTGGTTAATTTACTATTTTTAACATTTCTCCCAAAAGTGCCTAGTGAACCTAACCCCCATTCTTTAGTCATAAGGAAATCTAAAGATTCCCACTTTGGATTGACTCGCCTAAGGTTTGTAAGTCAATTCTTTGTGTGGATCTCATTTCCTAATGAAATAGTGAGAAATAGGTCCCCGTTGTGACAACCCACCTAATTTTTCACCTATTTCATTTATTTCTCAATTCCCAAATGCATCATATAACATTACCATATAATATTTATTGATCGAATATAAATAATGTAAAGAGGGAATGCATAACCATGACTATATATACACACATTTATGAGTTTATCCGCAAGATAATAGACCCTAGAATCATCATTGATTTAGGTTCAAGTTCACATAGGGTCTTAAATGACACATCTCACACTTAATCCAAGTATGATAGGGCTTAGCAACCACATAAGCCCAATGCAACACCTCTAATATAACCATAGTTGGGAAAATGACCTAGACCTACATATTCAGGTAGGGAGATAACCTTGTACTTGGATACTCAATTCACATGCCAAGTGTATTTTCTTCATATATATAATAAATAAAGCAATGCAAAATTACTTAATAAGGTACAACATCACATAATTCATACATCCCATCCAATTAGAAAATATGATATCATTTAAAATATAAAAAATGAGTTCATTTAATAATCACATCCATAATCTTGATACACACAAGGATAATAATGAAATAAAATACTATGATAATCTAGTCATATAAAACATAACATATGGGTAAACCCACAAAAGTGGTTTACAATTTGAGTGACGAAGGAAAAGTGGCAAAAAATGACCGCATACAAAAAATTTTGGTTTTTGGGGTTTGAATGAACCCTTTGGTTTGAGCAAACCAAAAAAGGGTTCAAATGAACCCTAGTTTGTGCAAACCAGTTAAATGCATGGTGGACCCCATCCTGCCAATTTTTTTTAATGAAAACCCCTTTTTGAAAGGGGGTTCGCTCAAACCCCCCTGGTTCGAGCGAACCCCCCTTTTCCCACCTCTCTGCTCTCTAACAAAAAAAACCAAAATTTTTGCCCTTCGAAGTTCGAGTTGATGATGAAAATGGAGGAGACTTCACAAACCGAACTGGAATCAAGTAGTCATCGAAACGAGCTATCCAATGACTATAATTTTAATATGTTTTGGTTTTATTATGTATTTGTTTTTTTAGTTTTATTAAACATAGGGTTTTCACCGAAAATGAAGCTCTTTGTTCTGCACATGTGGAAAAATAGAAGATTATCAATTTTTTTTTGAAAAATATGAGTGCACCAAATATTGAAGTCCCTAATCCAACAAACTTTTTTTGAATTTTGATACATACAAAAAAAGTTACGCGTTATATGGTTTGCTTATGTCTGAATTGTAATTGGTTTGACTTTGAAACTTGATTAAGGAAAAAATATTCGATAAAACACTATCTAACCAAGTGAAAACACTAGATATCATAGTTACAAATCTAAATTCGAAAGAATTAGAATTTTATCCTTCATGGAAAATAAGTTATGTGTTATACGGTGAGCGTCATTCCTTAAAAATGTTGTTTTCTGAAAAAAAAACTAATTTTCAAGGGAAATGGAAAAAGAGGTACAATTTGATTCCAAAAATTTTGAAAAAAATATATTTAGAATCTACAAACAAAATGTCATGAAACTCTAGTTTGCATCATCTTCAAATTCCTCATGATTTAGCCGCTATAGGTGCCCGAAAGTGAAGATTTAGTTAGAAAAATTTATTTCAGTGTCTAATTTGGCCAAAAATTGTAAACCACTATTGTGGGATCACCCATATGCATCTCAAAATAACAACATAATAATTGGTAACATTCATAATATCAACACATTGATAGTAACATCCATATATATATATATATAAATGTATCCACAAAGATAAAGCAAAATACAACATAGATAAATTTTAATGTGAGAGTATATACATCTTGTAAAAAGCCTTCAAAATCCATATGCCAAAAAAAGTAACCAACAACAAATGCTAAGGGCATTACATATTTATATTTGTGAACTACAAGGAAGAATAAAATGTTAGTGTTGAGAAAAAAATAATTTTATAGGTACATAAAATAAATGTTTGCAGTTTGAAGAATGACATGGACTTTGTATAGTCTCCAAAATACTTGTGGGCCACATTTGATTCCCTTGGGATCAAACCTAAGTGTTATAGAAACTATTTGATGTGTGGATTAACTCATAACCTTTAAGATTGTCTTATTAAAATGTAGAATTATGCAACCTAATTCACTATAACCTTTGATATTTGAATGTGTGTAAGGACAATGATATTTAAAAATATATTTGGGGAAATTGGATTGCTTGGGTCAAGTTCTCCTATACTAACTCCCTTTGGTGGATTGACTTTACAATATTGGGTGAGTATTCAATGACATCATTCTAAAGCATGCAATGACTTCTATATAGGTTTTGATGTAATAGGTTCCTTCCAAGCTCCAAGTTGAAAATGTTTCTTGAATGATTTTCTCTTAATTTCTACATATAAAATAATTGCACATTGAATGTTTATAAATACCAAGGCATAATAACATGTTGTACAAATGTTTACCAAGTCAACTCATAAAAATTGAAAATAGTGCAAATTTGAAATTAAAATTTTGGGGTCAAATTCCTATATCACTTGGGATCAAACCTAAGCTTCCTAAATTGACTTGAGATTGACTTGAAATAGGAAAATAATATCTCAAGATGAAAATTGAATATATAGATATATGTGTAAATGTGGATATAATAAATAAAAATAAATTTACTATAAAATGTATAGAGATATATAAATGGATGTAAAATAAAATTGGATAACACATATTGATATATAATTTATATTAAATCATTTGTCAAATTGGACGGAAGACTAAACGGGATTTGGTATGGACATACAAATTTCTACCATTACAATAATATTGGATGCACCTCATTTGCGCTAAACAGTTACCATCTCCACAGTTTTCTGCATTAAAAAATAAAATAAAATTCTTTATTTCCTGTCACCTTCACTGTAAAGTTGAAAGGAATGTTAAGGACAAATCTTTAACACCCATGTATTTTTGGATTGCCGTTGAGGGTAAAAACTCTTGGGTCTGCCGCAGAAGAAAGAAAAGAAGAAAAAATCAATCAAAAGGATATATTCATTAATTGATTTGGAGGCCTTTAGCCGCGAAGAGGCAGGGCTTTTTGCATTGGCTTGAATGGACCCTGCTGTTCTGGAAGATATTATAAACAGGCTTCTGGAGGTCAAGGGTTCTAAGCCTGGAAAACAAGTTCAGCTCTCTGAGCCAGAGGTTCGACAGCTTTGCCTTACATCTAAAGAGATCTTCCTGCAACAACCTAACCTGTTGGAGCTCGAGGCACCCATCAAGATCTGCGGTCAGTCGCAAAACTCCCATTTGTTTTTCAGTATTTCAATTAGATTTGAGGTGTGTGATGTGGGTGTTTAAGATGGTATTTGTTCAAGGTTTATGTATTGGATTTTGGGGTTGTAGGGTTCGATTCTGTTAATTTTTGGGAGTTGGGTGTTTGTTTATGGACTGATTTGGGTCTAGATGAATATCAATATTGAGTTTACCCTCGTTTTAATGGCAGCGGATGTGATTTGTATTTATTATAAACATAGTGTGTTTTTCTTTTGCTTAAGGCTGGATCAAACATGCCTGTGAAGCCTGTTAGAGATCAGGTTGCTTTATATGGCATTATATGAAGGGTTTTTTTGTTTCTTTTATTGGAATTGAGAGTTATGTCCTGTGATTTTGTTTAATTTATGGGAACCGTGCGCTTGTGTTTGGATTGGGTTTGGGTTGAAATGGAAGATAACTTCGAAATTTTCCTTTTTTCTTTTCTTTGTAATATAGTCTCACAGTATTTTTCTTTTCGTTTCTTTTAAAAGATAAAGGTCAAACAAGGCTTGCGAAAATCTGATTATCAACCTGTAGGTTATCCTCGAGCTATACATTGCGATATTCTACTACACACTATACACAATGATATCTTTGGTATTTCAGTCTGCCTTAGGTTGTTTTATTAAATACAACTCTTCCACCACATTGATGGCAGTGCGGATTGCTTCCCTTTAATTGATGGGAATTGGGTATCTGTTTTGAATTTGTTTGGACTTGAAGGAAGGGTCATGTAAGATTGACCCTACATTTCATGGTATTGGATTGAACTTTTATAAAATAAAAACATTTGGGTAAATTTTGTATTTCTTAAGAAATTATAACGGATATAATTTCTATCAAATAAAAGCATTTGGTTGTTTTTTCTTTGAATCTTAGATTGACCAAGCTTGCGAAGTCTGTTAATTATAGAACAGTAAGGGCAATGTCAGACTATACGTTACAGTATTATGCTTACTATGTGTTATACTATCCTTTTATTCTTTGTTGTGATAGTTTGTAGGTTTATTAAAAATTCTCTCTTCCACTATATCCGCCAAGCTATATTGACACAGTGGTAGTTTAGACATGTTTGTTTGCTTTGAACCTACCTCATTGTTTCAATAAGGGAATGTTCCAATAAAAAGAAGCTACCTAGATTTTTTCAGCGGTTCTTGCTGGACAAATGTTAGATGATTTGCAATAAGATTGTCCCATGGAACATAAAATATATAGCTGCCCCCTGTTTTTTTTGTCAGTTTCAACCACCTGGTTAAGAAAAATTGGATCACACCTCTGTGGGACCACATTCAAAATGATAGTGATGTTGCTGGTTCTAGATCAGATCCTGGATTGGGTTCGTGGATTTCGTTTGTGGACCAGGCAATTTTATTTTGGGGTTGGGTTTGTTTTGGGTTTGTCCATTCAAATGTAAAAGTCCTACACACACAAACTTCATCTTTGTTCAATCCAAATTCTTATTATTATACAGAATCTATATATATTATTAAATTAAATAATAATATTGACCATGAATGAAAACCCGGTCTCTGGACTTGTCAGAGACGTGACCTGCATCACAGCTGCCAAAGAGAATGAAGACATCAAACAAGTGATCACACTCTTCAGAGATGGAATTGTAAGGAACAATATGGAAACCTATGCATTTTTCATGGCCCACCAGGACGACATCCTGACTTGTGCACAGATAGAAAGGCTGCAAGAAATGGTTTCTGGCCTGCACACAATACTCCACTATAGAGCACTGTATTTGGGCAGGCAATGCCATACATTCTATGTACTGTTTTTAATTCTCAAGTTTTTAATAGAATGGTAGCTACCCTGTGGTAGCAATTTGCCTATACAAGAATAAAAACTGTATTAAATTTTAAAAATATTAAAGTCAAGATAAGTTTCGATATTGGCCAAGAGAACGCATAATGGAAGCAAGCCTGGGGTAAGGAGGTGTGGCTTTGACTTTACAAACAGGGTTTTTGACCATGAGCTATTACTCGAACCATCGAAGGGCAGAAGTTATTGTGTATAGTCGCAATTGAATATGATGGTACCTTCACAAACAAGCAACCTTACATGGTGTTAGGTGCTCACTCACTGATTCAAAATACAGCAAGATGACTATTATTTGGTCGGTCTCTTGCAATTAGTGGAGTATTTCTCTTCCATAAAAATCTTTCACGACTTATAGAGGGGCAAGACACCAAATTTAAACAGAACCAAACCATAATTTGAATTGGATACGAATTGGACCTGGATCCAGCTGCATAGCTAAAAGATCCAGTAACATAGGATATCGGCATGAAAATAAAAAAGCTGTAGGGATTTTCTGTTGTCATTGAGAATTTTTGTTTGGTTCAAATGATGAACGTTCTGGATGCTTGTCCTAAAATGAAAGAGCGAGGATAATGGGTGTTTTGCTTTATATTACCTTGTGCATAAATTTTTATCTAGTGTCAATCATCAAGCTGTTCTAAGCGTTTACACATTTCCTTTCCTTTGAATGAAAAGACATTTAGTTTGTTCTTGCACTTGAGTGCACAGTTTTATTTTTTTGGGAATGGTTAATATGTTAAGTTATAAAATTATGCTATTTTTCTAACATTGACTCACATCTTTGCTTGCCATTTTGAAAAAAGGTTTGAATGTGTTAGATCTGTGATGGACACTCTTCCAACACATTTTATCAAGCAGGCACTCTCAAAACAGCTGCTTAACTGTTTCTGGCCTTCTGTGGTGTGACACCTTTCATTTTGCAAATCCTGTTTTAGAGAGCTACCTTGCTTGGTGATAGCAGGTTATTAGGTTGCTTGGTGACAGCAGGTTATTAGGTTGCTTGGTGACATCAGGTTATTAGTGGTTTTGTGAATTTATTTGGAATATGACTTTGTATGCCCTTGAGTCTCAGGCTTATTGGATGTAAATGTGTATTTGCAGACATGGCTGGGTATGCTCATTTTGATAGTTCTGAACTCCTTCCAACACACACTTGTAAATGTGTATCTTGATAGATAGTTTTAAACTCTCAACTTGTTTCTTTTATGTGAAATTATGCTGACATCCTCCTCTCTTTTGGATGTTTTTACAAAAAAATGTGTTATAATGAGCAGATTGGATTATCAAGGGGGGTTCTATTGTTTAGGGCCAGATATTTTTCAATGTCTGGTCTTGTATGGGATCTTGATAATGTCGGAACACTGAGCAAGACCTTCCAAGGACACCCTTTTACCCAAAAATGTCTCCCCGCTAATTTCTTTTGGAAACATCCATTGATGTTTTATCTCTTTTCCTTCTCTCTGGTCTTACCAATAGCTGGGGGACATGTTTCCAGGTTAGGTAGTTTACAAATCATGGTAAATTGAATTGTTCTTTCATCTACATCTTGTCTTTTTTCCCAAACTTAGGAATTTAATTGATGAAATAATGAATAGAAATATCTTGAAATTAGCAGAGAAAACATCTTACAAAAATGGTAACACGCAGTCTTCTCTAGATTATATAATTTGCACGCCTTGTTGTTTCATAATATACCCAATGAGGGAAAAGTTGTGATTCTTGTCACCCCGTTTCTGTGGTATTTCTTTGGAATGTGAAAGCTCTTTGAAGTGTTGTTCCTCCATGTTTCCTTAGCCGCCATATCTTTGCTTCCTTTGGAGGAGTTAAAATGTTAAAAGTTCTTGAAACATTATATTCGTATTGAGATTTCTGGATTGTAACTGTGTGCTCATTTTTGCATCAACGTTTCGGATCATACTCCATGATCCAGTATGATCCGAAACATTGATGCAAAAATGAGCACACAGTTACAATCCAGAAATCTCAATACTATTATCATGGACTGTGAAAACAGAATGTTAACAACATTACATTCATTAAAGCTCTCCACCTCTGCAATGTTTCTCTACTGCAGTTTATATGTCAACATGTATAATCTACATATACCATATGTACAACAATATTTGTCAAACTCATATGATGTGAGTCTGCTTCCATTTTCTGATCTCTCTACTTAATTTTCAACCCACTTTGCTTATCAAGAACCAACCAGCTCTGCAATCCATGAATGCCGGGAAAACTTGTTACTTGATATAGTAATCATTTAATGCCAGAGATTACCTTGATTCTGCAATATGCAGAGAAACTACATTGGTCCTAAAGGGTCATAATGAATTAGTTTTAAAATATTTGTGTGCTACTGAGCTGGTTCCTTTAGAAGACTCTCTATGCTATTGTTCAAGAATAAATACAAAGGTATTCTGTGCATCATCTGATATTTACGCAAGAATTGAAAGCTATGATGTGAGAGGCAAGTCTTGTTGGTAAGCTTGCTGTTCAATTGCTGGCTCTGCTGCTGATCTGTAGAAACCTCCTCCTCGTCTCTCTCCTTTTGTAAGAACACAAACTTTTAACTCATTTTTGACAGGACATCTGTCTTTTTAACTCTATCTTGATATTTTGATAAATTGTAACCTGATCATTCATAATACAATACTAGTTATCTTCTTAGTAGTACCTTTGACTTCCACAGTGCCATCATTTCCCAGTCCAGCTGCATCTGATTGCTTTCAATCTTCTTCAAGTACTCAATCTGCTTTTAAAAGAGAGACGATTGGAAGCACCATAGTCAGTAGTCCATTCTATTTCAGAAAGATTGTCAAACCATGAAAGGTTACTACATTATAATGTCCTTGTCACTGTAATCACCTTCTTTGCTATTTGTGAAATGATTATTGTACTTTTGTAGCTTTAAATTTGACATAACTTTATTTTTTTCTTCTTTTGTGCGCATGTGATTTGCCAAATAGTAAATGAATATTTTTAGCATAAAAGTTTTACCCTTTTTGCCTTCACTTCTAGTTATTTTGACTCTGCAAATCTTGTCCCAATTGCAAATTTTTAATTATTCTGTCACTATCTTTGCCATTATCCATGTTTGTTTCTATGATTGAAGCTATTTCAGAATTTCTCTTTTTGTCAAACACATTCTCAGTTTTGTCTCGCCAAAATTTTATGTTAATATTGTTTGAAGGGCCAATGTCCTGGAGTGGGCTCAAACATCAATAACAGCAATGGATATCCCTACTTTAAAAATATTTAAAATTTAAAATTACTAAGAAATATTGAAAATAATGCAATGTCAAACCTTAACTTAGCAATTTCCTGTCAATTGAAAGAAGATAGCAATGAAATGCAACACATATAAAAACCAATAGACCTATTTGAAATGTCCCTGAAATGCCATGCAAATAGGCAATTCTATGACTGCATTCAGCTGTAGGAGAGCAGACAGTTATAAAATGAGAGTATACAGGTGTAGAATGAGCAAAACAATGATTGCATATAGTTGTAAGAATTGTGTGTAATCATTGCACTTTCATTTATGATTTTGTATCCTTTGGGCCTTCTGTTGCCATGGAAACATTGAACAATGAATCAGAAATTTCAGTTTTATATTGTTGCTATTTGTATCAATGAACATGTTATACATTGATGTCCGTGAAATGCCATGGAAATAGGTCTGACAGTGCCTGTATTTATTAGGAACCCACTAACGTATCTTCTAGCCTAGCATTCTATGTCCAAAGCACAGGATGAAGGGCAAATTGTGAATGTCACATCTTTTATACAGAAGCATGGCTTGCAGCTTGCCAATGATCTGGAAAATAGGTTTGCAGAGAATTTATTAAAATCTTTTGACTGTTTTGAAACTAGAGGATATTTGCAACTCTAAAATGTTTTCTGATACCAATTCTTCCCTACATTGCATGCACAGCTTAGTTTTATAGGCAGCCCTAGAAAAAGAATTTGAGAGCAAAGCATTCCATGTGTAAAAGCATAAGGAGATATCCGGATTGTTTATATTTCTAAACTTGAATTTTGATGTCATGCAAATGTCCTCCCTGACTGCTTTCCCTGAAATGCATCCCACTGCCCGAAACACTGGAATATAGGTATACGTCCATTTACATTGCTTGATTTTAATAGGAACTCACATATATGTCAGCTAGCCAAACATTCTAAATCCAAGACTCCAAAGCACAAAGGGAAGGCTAAATTATGACCAGCACACCTTTTTTATAGAGAAGTATGGGTTGCAACTTGCCAATGAGGGCAAGTCTCTAAGTTACAGAGAATTTTTTAAAATCTTTGACCATTTTGAAACTAGAGGAAATTCGCTTTTCTAAAATGTTTTGTGATACCCATTCTTCCCTACATTGCTTGCACAGCTTAGTTTTATAGGCAACCCTTGCAAAATAACTTGAGAGCAAAGCATTATATGTGTAAAAGCATAATGGGAAATCCAGATTGTTTTTACTTTCCTCAATCATCTTCCTTCACCATCCTTAAATAATAAATATTCATGGTCATTTAGTTATGCTGAGAGGTGTAACCTTCAGTAGGAGCAAAGGGTTGAGTGTAATGGTGTGAACATTTTTACTAAAATTTATTACCAAAATAATAAAAATACAAAACAAATAAAATGTATGGCTGACAATCAGAATTAGTGATAAAAAAGTTCTATATATATAAAAAATTGAGATTTTGATAACTCTATAAAATTACTTTATATTTAAATAGATATCTCGAATACATTTTAGTACATAGTATAAGTATAAGTAATTCGATTTTATATACTTCATAAATAAAACATTAAGTTACAAATAAATATAAGAAAAATATTTAGTAGTAAAAAATAATAATGAAAAAAATGCATTTGCTTATGGAAAATGATATTCATATAAATAAAATAATTCTTAAAGTAAAAAAGTTAAAATAAATAATTGGTATTCGTTTAACCTTTTTTAACGATTTATTGTATTACTATTGAAAAATAAAAATAGCTCTCCAATAAAAGATAAAGTAAGTCTATAATAAAAATAGTTCTCAAGTAGAAGTTAAAGTAAATAATGTCTTATCTTTTCTTATTTATCTTTTTATCTATTGATGTTCCTGTGTGTATGTATTAGCTTAGATATATATTAAAAAATGATATTCATGTAAATATTGTAAAGGAGAATATTCAAGTAATGAAGGAATATATATATTATATAAAAATTTATATATTTGCTAAACTAGCATAGTTATCTTAAATACATCTATTAAATTTTTCTGAGGCACATATCTATCATAAATAATGATTTCAATATAAATTCTTCAAGACTGATATCTCTTGCATCTTTTAAATAGATGTATTTAAGATATCTATACTCGTATACATTAGCCATCCATTGATCAACATGCTTCCTCTGCAGAGGCAGCATGCACTGATAGAAGTTGTGAAATTAATGTAATAATATCTTAAAGGGGATGTTTACTTTTTTGTTAAGAAATTCAAATAACCAAGTAAAGATTTGCATCCAGAAAATGCTTGCTTTTTGAATTTTCATTTCTCCGAAATGCTAGTGTGATAGCTTGACTTCTACATATCTGAAGTAATGTATTTATGCAATATAGGATTATTACATCAAACTTACGAGGATTACTAAAAGAATCTCTTTTTTTGTGGATCAAGTAAGTGAAAGCTTATGATCTTCTCTCTCAATGGAATTTGGTGAATGCTGGGTGATCCTGGTCGCGCTAGAAAGAATGGAAACCAAAAACTAGAATCTGGTTCATGTTTGAACATCATGCATTCACTTGGCTCTATTTAATAATTTAACAAGTGCTTTCAATGGCATAGGAATTTTCACTTGTCTTTTAGTTTTCTAAATTGGGTCGTTCTAGATTTTGTCTAAATTTTTTTATTATCTGCAATACCGTATACCTTTATGCTAAAGCTGGCCAATATTTTTGACAATCTCATTACTTAAAGACTTTTTAATTTTTATATTTTTATGTAACTCGAAGAACTCAATGCAATTGCTCTTTTATATTTTATTATGATGGGTATAGCCACACATGGTTCTGTGACCTTAGTCAATGTTTGTGACTTTATGGATATTAATTTTGTGTCTGCCATTGCATCTGTTTTCAGATGTTAGAGATTAGGTATGACATAAGCTATTTTCTTTGGTTGCCTTGTTTTATTTGCTTTTTCTTTTGTCTTCAAGGCATTTTTCTCTAGTTGCCAAAGAATACATATTTTTGGATTTCTGATTTTATGTATTGACATTTTACAGGTGACATCCATGGACAGTATTCTGATCTTTTGAGGCTTTTCGAATATGGCGGCTTCCCTCCTCAAGCAAATTACTTATTTTTAGGGGACTATGTAGATCGTGGCAAACAAAGCCTAGAAACAATATGCCTTCTCCTTGCATACAAGATAAAATACCCTGAAAATTTTTTCCTGTTAAGGGGCAATCATGAATGTGCCTCAATCAATCGTATATATGGCTTCTATGATGAATGCAAGCGCAGATTCAATGTGAGGTTATGGAAAGTATTTACTGATTGTTTTAACTGCCTCCCAGTGGCAGCTCTCATAGATGAGAAGATACTTTGCATGCACGGGGGTTTTTCACCGGATCTTCAGAATTTAGATGAAATCAGGAATATATCTCGGCCTACAGATGTTCCAGATACAGGATTATTATGTGATCTTCTTTGGTCAGATCCTAACAAAGATACCCAGGGATGGGGAATGAATGACAGAGGAGTATCATACACATTTGGTCCCGACAAAGTCTCTGAGTTCCTTGAGAAGCATGATCTAGATCTCATTTGTCGAGCACATCAGGTTTTTCCTGGTTCTGGTTTTTGTTACATAGCATTGTTTATTTGACTTATGGAGAGACAAACACATGATACTAATCAAATCTAATTCTGCAGGTGGTGGAGGATGGTTATGAATTTTTTGCTGATAGACAACTTGTTACAGTCTTTTCAGCACCAAATTATTGTGGTGAGTTTGACAATGCTGGTGCAATGATGAGTGTGGATGAAACACTGATGTGCTCGTTCCAGATTCTTAAGCCAGCAGAGAAAAAACCCAAGTTTGGTTTTGGTGCCTCAAATGTTGCAAAGCCTGGAACACCCATACGAGGAGCTAAGGTTAGCTCACTTTGAGTTCAAGATGGGAGCCATGCTCCTTTCTGTACATGTACTTATATTGATTGGTATTATACTGATCACATTTGTTCCAAGGGAAGACGTTTCCCCATGTTTTCTAATCATCTCCCGATGAAATGTTGCAGTAAAAAATCATGCTGTGTATGTTAAAGAACATTACACCAATATACAGGAAGAGCACCTGTAGCATTCTACTCATGATTTGCATGAGAAATTTGTTTTCTGCCTTTTTATTGGTGCGAGCAAACCTTCTATAAATTTTATGGTTGTGCAAATTCTGAGTGTAAGTGATCATGTTGTTTTTAAAAGGCTGCTTGAAGGGATCTTCTTGTCAAATGATATTTTCTGATTGTAGAACCACTTCGATTTCTGATATTCCTTATGTTTCTGCAGAATGATGTTCTTTTGGTCTTAAATTTTTTGATATATCCACTCATGATTCCTTGACTAATTAATTGGTGAGCAAATCTTTTGTCTATTTCTTGTTTGTGTAAATTCCGAGTGCACGTGACTGTTATTTTTAATGTGGCCACTTGCTTCTGAATGTATCTTCTTGTCAAATGGCATATACTCTCTTAGAACCAGTTCGACTTTTGATATTCTTAATGTTTCCGCAGAATAATGCATCTTGATCTTCAAAAGTTTGATGCAAATACGGGTTTGTGACAAATAAGTATGTTTTCTTATCATAGGTAAGGGCTATGCTTGTGGAATTGCGAGTCAATGTTCACAACAAAGGCAACTTTAATGCGAGTGTTATTGAAGTGCATTGAATCAATTTGGAAAATTTGGCAGCATTTCGGATCTTATACCTGCTAGACCTGTTAATGTTAATGGTAATTTTGACAGTGAGCAACAAGTTGGTAAAGGGTTTTCAGCAATCAAAGTAATGAAATTTTGTGGAGGGGTACTTAGTGTACCCAATTCTTTTGTTTGCTTGAACATTTGCATTTTATTTCTAAAATTTTGCTAATGTTGGAGACATACCTGGTGGCATACCATGGCATTTGTTCAACCCATTTTGCCCCAATTACAGTTTTTCATACAAAGATTTTGTCAAATTGATGGTTCAGGTTAATACAGCCAAAAATAGCTTACTCTGGTGGTGGTTGTTACATGAAAATTTTGAGACCAAATGTTTGGGAGGAAAAATGGCTTTTTTTACATGTTATTTTTCATACAAAATAATATAATACTGACTGTGGAGTAGAATTCAATTAAAAAGGAAAATTAATTGAAATGTATGTCATCATTCAGTTGATGGGGGTTGCTCTCACTGCATCAGCATTGAATCTGTTTTTTGATTTGTAATACATGATTTAACTTTCATAGAAAGATTAAACTACTTTTCTGCATTCAGTTAAATGACTGCAAGTTTTCTCATTTTTTGATTTTGCCCAGTGAAAAATTGGTTATTTATGTTCTCGTTGGAGAAAGCTATTGAACTTATAGACACTTAATTTTTAGGGCTATTTATCATCACTAAATCTATCACCTAATTTTTAATTGATTAATTTAATCATCCAGGCCTATGTTCCTATCACTTAGTCTTAATTAATTTAGGACGTATTTCTTTCACCTAGTCTTATATTTAAATTAAATCATCTACTCACAAATAAATAAATAAATAAATAATTTACCTATTTCCACCTCTTATCCACTAATTAAATAATATTATTATATAATAAAGTTTATATTTTCTCACCATTCTTCAAGAATAATGGGGAGTAGGAACATTTGTCCTTGTGCTCTCATTATTTTCTCATACAATCTTAAAATCTAGCATCCCTAGATGCACATGCCCCTAACTTCCTTCAAGTCCTTAATCACTTACTAAACTTAGTAAATTCATCTTAACCATGCACATTCTAACTATCTTCTTTGTGTCCTCCATCTTCTTCTAGATCTCAGGGAATTTCTCTTAACTATTTTCTACCTTTGATCTTACAATCAAATCTTAGCCATTCAGTTTCTATTCCTGTGATCTTCAAGCAAAGAGAACATCAACAAATCAATCATCCAAAAAGCAAATCAAACCACAATGGAGACTATGATAACATGTTATATTTTGTTGAATTTTCTCTTTTGTGTTCTATCTAGAAGTTTATAGTAGTTTGAATTAATAACTTGCTTGTTTTGTTTCCATTTACATTTTCAGATTAGTACTTCCAGAATTAAGTATTGTCTCTGCCCTGTTGATGTACTTTATCTGTTGCCCGTTACATTTTATCGATTCAGTCCAAGTCTTTGTATGGTCCTTGTGTTTGGCATACCAACATGCATGTCTTGGTTCTTGTTAGTTTGGATGTCTGTTCTTTTTATATATACTGGGCATTGATTTTCTCCACAAACTACTTATGTTTCCATAAATGCCCTGACAACTGTCCAAACTTTAAATACTATCTGATAAATGCAGGGCCGTTGAGGTTCTAATCAACAACCGTCAATCACTCAGTGGATCAAATTGCATGAGTGTAAAATGGAAGCAAAAAGATAGGAGTTTCAAAATGGAATTATATTTTCATTAATTTTTAGAAATACTCAATAATATCAAGTATTCGAAAGAAATACAAAACGCACGCCTACTGTCACACCTGAATTACAAACACACAATACCTTTATCTTGGTTTCTAGACAGGTAATCTCTCTTGCAAATTGCACTAACCTTCTTTGCAAGTTTCCCTCAATTTGCTAGCTTCACTCTTCATTCCAAAAGTCCAAAATTTGTACATGATACAAAAATTAAGATGGAATCCAAGCCCTTAGATTGCACAAGTCCGAAGATCAAAATTTTGACATCCTCGTGTCTGAAGATCAACATGTAAGGCATGTTAATCTTTATTTACAACCACATGGTTTCTCAGACAGGTGACTACAAATCAGCTGGAAAACAATGTTTGCATATTCGAGAGACCACAAAATCAACTTAAACATGGTGTTGTGGGTGTGAGACTGAAAGCCACAGGTATGTGATTGCATTGTTATGTTCTTTCTGAAAAACTATACAATTTGAAAAACAATGGCACTGAATTAGGAGTTCATATGAGAGTTATTGCCCCTACAAGGTTTTGTGGATGAGAGATAATGAGATTGTCTTCCACATGGAGTTGTGTGTCTTAACACATCTTGCGAAAACAAATCACACCCATTTCAAGTGTATTTAAAAGAGTTAAACCTCTGCAAGTTGTGGGTCTCTAACAAGTTATTATTAGCTTGATACCATCAAATGATCTACTAAATTCATATCATAAGATTTCCAACACTGTCATCTCAATTTTTAACAAGATTTTCCTCAATGAAATGTAGCATCTACAATACCAAAGAATGGTTGCAAGCATATCGGATTAAGTTTTTCTTTGGTGTTACTCAAAAACAATAATTAAAATTCTGGTGACGTCCTTACATCACCACACAATGGGCATTGATCATTGACCTACAACACAACGAATTGTAGAATCTCTATGCAATAGGTGTTGATCCTAGACTAAGAGAACATGTCAAAATGGGGTATACATTGTTTATGTCCTAATCCTGTTTCAAAACCAGTTGTCTGGTAGGGCTTATTATTATGTGGGAAATTATATTTCAAATAAGATTCCTTACAAGTAACTTAAACCATATTTGAGAGTTAGGTAGACCTTGTCAAGGAGGGGCTTGGTTCATTTCGAATATAAGTTTTATTTTAGGCCATATCTACAAAATTTGAGGGGCATCCAAACTATGACAAAATCATAAATGGGTTAAGATATTTTGGATTAGTATGTGATTAAGAATTTGTTAACATGGCATCACTAAGAAAATAATGCATATATTTGTGATAAAATAAATCTACAAAGATCTTTTCAAATAACAATTGAACTTTTCATATGGCATGGTGATTAATTAGAACTAAGGGTTGAATAAGGAATGAATTACCCTCGTGACAAAGCCTATCAACTGAAGTTTTTTTACTTTGGGATTTAAGTAACATGCCATTTGGAATTAGTTGAACGTACATTGTTCTAAAATTTTGAACTAGTAGGGATAGCTTCATATAAAATGTTAATGCTGAGGTTGAGCGGGAAATCAAATTATGAACAAGATGTGAGCGAAAAAGGCCTGGATAGAGCCAAGTGGCGAGGACAAAGATGAAGATGAATTTTTGAAGGGGATTCTATTGAGGATCTTGCGGACGAGTGGAACTAGTCGTTGGACAATGAGGAGAAAAGGTTGCTTGATATTTGGCTGGAGGCCCAACAACATTTTTTTGCGAGCTGCAAGAAGGCATTCTCAGGTGGGTTAGCCCTGGTGCTGGGGAAGGACTCCAAGCTCATGCAGGTCATGTCAAATGTTTTGAAGGCTCTGGTTCTCATAGAGCATGTATGGGTTTGCGCTTTGGGATTCTCCTTCCCCTTGCCCTATGAATGAGGTTAAGTCGACCATTGATGCTCAAGTTGACTGTTTGGAGGTAGGGGCCCTCTGTGCTTTCCCATCGTGTGATTTTCTTGCTAGCCCCAATTCTATGCGTGACTTTGAGGTTGGGGTGGTTGTGTTTTAAGGTTGGATGAAGTCCATTGGTCAGAGGGAGGCAATGTAGTGGGGGAATAGAAAATTTTCCTCCAACACTCTTCTGGATAGTGCGGTGGGTGTTGTACATGGTGATGGCATGGGTTGGGTAGGGAGGATGTCTATGTTCTAGATGCAGTTAAAGGGCCATTTTTTATTCCAACAGTCTCCTTCAAGGATGCAGAGGGTTGTTGAATTTGGACAAGGTTGTTGCCTTCTTCTCTGCAGCCTAGTTCTTGTCCTTTGTGCTTAGGGGGAATCATTCCCTTGTTCTTGAAGCCATCCCCTTTGCTGAACTTTGGAGGTTGGTTCGTCTACTTTGATTACAGTTTTAAGGGTTGAGCCTAGCAGCCTTTGTGGTATTCCCTACAACTCTTCACGTGCCGACGCTCTTAAAGGTAAATCAATCTTTTCTTCTCATCAATCTCTTTGGTTCCGGTTGAATTGGGCAAGGAATGGCTACTTAAAGTCCTTAACGATCTTGCGGAAAGATGGTCCACCAAACCGAGGAATGCTCTTATTCGAAGTATTTTAGGGGTTAGACCTAATGCGATATTTTTTGAGAAAATGGAAATTTAATGGTACGATGGAGTTCTTAGTCTTGTCGAAGGGTTTCTTTTTTATTTCCTTCTCTCCAAACATTGTGTTTAAACCCTCATAGGGAGCTTGTGGTTTTTAGCAATTTTGATAGTTTGTTTAAGAGGTGGAAATCAGTTTATGTTTTAAAGAAGGAATTCATTTAGAGTGTCGTGTTTGGGTTAAACCACTTAGTTTATTGTTAGAATATTGAGAGGAGGAAGTTTGGTTTAGTATTACTAGCTCTTTTGGGCAACTCATTATTGTTGACAAGGTAACCAAATTTGGAAAACACTTGTTATTTGTAAGGTTCCATGTTGATGGTGATAAGGCGCTTTCTCTTTGAACACCTTATCCTCTAAGCTTGGTGATTGGGTGCAAAAAAAAATGTGTATGAGGATTTCTTGGTGTTTTGTCAATATTGCAACAAGCTTTGCCACACTTTTGTTAGATGTAGGATCTTTAGTGGAAGGAAAATTCATGAGATGTCTAAGGATTAGATGAAGCCTTCACTACCTTAGGGTTTGGTTGAGGCTCCCCTAGGGTAAAGGAGAGGTGTTTGCTCCTCTTGTAGACATGACCAATTTAGATGGAGTTAATCTTATTTAGAGAGCGAGGGTCATCTTGAAGGGAGAAAATTGGAGGAGATTTATATATAGAAGGTGCTTTTTAGGGAGGGATTGGATGTGAATTATGTCCTCGACCATTCTCTTGGATCACATGTTTTCCCTCCAAGATGACCTCTAATAAGGAAAATAGGAAGTTGGTTTAGGTCAAGAAGCATTCTAGGGGTCCCTTGTTCCCTTTATATTAAAGCTTGACACTTAAAGGTGGGAGCTATGCCATAAAGGATCTAAGTTCAATTGAGACAAAGGGATAAGGCTAATGGTAGGATATAGAGTTACTTGAAATGGTTTGGTTTCAAGTTTTATTGAGTTGATAGTTCTACTATTGATTTTGGGCAACTAGACCTATTTGTTATTTCTTGCCCTTGTTTGTGGGATGTTGTTGGCTTGATGTTGTATTGATAACTTTATACTTTGTTCCTTGATATTCCATGTCGATGTAATGACATCTTTGAGACATCTTTTTTGGTCCTTATAAAAGTGGGGAGCCCTCTAAAAGTCCCTCTTTCTAGTTCATAGCTTCGATCAAAAGCATTTACTCATTATTGAATTTTTCTTTTTCACATACTTGAGAACTTGGAATTAGATGTTGAATTATAATTGTTCTTAAAAGTGTTTTTGTCATTCAAGCTAATGCAACATTCACTAGTAATAAATCAAGCAAGATTCTTTTGACATGTTACACCATATCTCTTTGTTACCAAGTTACTTTTACCTTTATGGGTAAATAGGATGATGAATGCAAATCATGATTTTGATATGTTTGATAAATGAATGGAATACTGAAATATGTATTAAGATGTATTGCTTTGGAGGAGTAATTATGTTTATATTGATGAAGTACAATGAAAGAATATGTATTGCAATTTGAATATTCTAATGTTTTATGATGCAATTGGATTTCAAGTGAACGTTTAACTACCATTGCAAATGTGTCAAGTTGGATGTAGGTACGGGTTCATGCCTTCAGAAGGGAGAAGAAGTATCACTCAGGAGAAGGATTTGGTGCGGTAACCCTTGTAAACAAAGATTTTGGTTTCCAAGGTCTTTCTAGCACTTATAGGGTTTTTCATTGAAAAGGAGAAAGATGGGCCAAAATGTAATGTAAACACTCAAGATTAATGTAATATGGACACAATATGCCTAGATAAGATGAACTAAATGCAAAGAACTAATAAAATGAATTGATTATGCATGCAAAACTAAGAAATGCAAAGTGTTTGAAAACATAATGTTGTATGCAAAAAGAACTACAAACATGAAAAAACAAGAACAAAATTTAATGAGACTGAATGAGGTGCACCTGGAGCTTGAAAGTTGATGTTGAAAGGTTTTGGAATACTGTAGAGATCAGTGTTGAAGGCCACTGAGACTCATTCGCCAGAGATGGTGAATTAGTCCTGTTTTTGGTGAAAACTGTCGGAATAGGTTTCAGGATGCCGAGAACACAAAACTTTAGAAAACACTTTTTCTAGCTTGGCAGTGGGACTCATTCACCACAAATGGTGAATTAGTCCACCTGCAGATTTCTGAAAAGTCAAAGGTCAATTCTGTGGGTCTTGGTCTACACTTTTCTGCCTGACAGCTTGCCAGATCTAAATCTGGAAAATCTGACGGGAAAGTTTCTCCAAGCTTCAAATATGGTTATGTTGACTTTGATGACTTTGCAACACCTTTTTGACACCTTTCTCTTTGACAAATCTGCTTACAAGACCCACAAACACACATGCAAAGAGGGGAAAAAAGGGTTAAGGGTTAGAGTATAGGGGTTTGCCTTGGTCAAACCTCAATTTTTCAATCAAACCATTGATAATGAAATGAAATAAAGAGGGAATGATGAAAAAATAACATGCAATGTCATAAACTCACCAAACCCTTGATGTTGAAGTCCGAAGATATGCTGCTCCAAGATGCTTGAATGCTTGATTGAATGCTAGAATGCTTAAATGCTATGATGGATTGAATGCATGAATGAATTATGTTGATGGGGTGAATGGGGTTAAAAGTATAGAAAATCATATATTTATACACAATTATGCCCTAATTTCTCAAAAATACATCACAGGCCGGCCTTAGGTCTTAACGAATAAAAGCCCGCCAATAATTTGAATTTATTTTGATTTTTGTGCCAAGAGGGACTCATTCGCCGAATGGGTCCCACTCAAGGCATGTGAATGGGTGTCAGAAATTAAGTTGTCTTAAATGATGTTTGTCGGGTTCGTATTAAAAAATACACTTAAGGCCTGTAAGTGCATAAAGGGGCCAAATAAAGCATAAGAAAGGTGTATTTGTTGATGAAAAGTTTAGAAAAGCATGAAATTTTGTTACAAGGCTTTACAACACTTTAAAATAATATTTGGTAAATGATAAAAAGAGGGTATGTAGGCGAATTATAATAAGAGTCTAGAAAAGTGTGAAAATGTGTTACAACACTTCACAACACCTTTACAAGACATCATAAAGTCTTAATGTTTCATAAAGATTCAAGACCTATTGTGAATGTGTGGGCCACATTGCAACACTAAATCAAGGTGAAATCAAGCCAAATAAGCACAAGGAGGAACAAAACAAGAAAAAGTAGAAGGGTTACTTTTTCTGTGTCCATAGTTAGCCCCCACTTTAGTGAGATGATGAACTGGCTTCAAACTCACACTAAAGTAGCGAAATATGCAATCAAGAGGGGTCTGAGTATACTAATGCTTGGTAAGATGAGACAACAACAATCAAGAGGGATGATCAAGCCCCCAAGATCAATATCCCATGGCAAACCAATCATAAGATCATAAGAATGAAAGAGAGGAGAGAAAGTCAGATCAAGCTTCGATTGTTTTTCCAACTTGTTGTGGATTAGATTTAGGTTTTTTTTTGGAGAGAAATTGCATACTCACTCCGGGGTGACGAAACTAATGGCTTTCTTCCAGGTGAGAAGGCCCAAAAGGTGAGAAACATACATTCACGACTGGTATGTACTCACAAACACACAAGTGGCTATGGGGAAAAGTCATGCCTCAGAATGGGCTTTCCGCTCAACCATACTAAAGTTATACCTCTTGATAACTTAAGGCACCACAAAGGACAATGTTGTTTCGTGCTTCATGGGACAAGAAAAGCTTCGTATGCTTAGAACTCGTGAACAAATATGATGGCACCACATGCATGCAAGTTGTGTTATGCAAGGTGGCCATGTAAATGCAAAATGCAACATGCAAAAGATGTTCAAAGGAGTATTGCTTAGTTCATACAAGCTCTTAGCTTAGGGAAAATTGTGTTTAATGTCTCCAAGAGAGGACCAATCAAATAATAGAATATTTACAACTTAGGGGATGTAGTGTGTCACATCAAGCCACTAAGAGGAATGTAATATGCTAAGATAGATCACTCTCATGAAGGACACTATACCCAGTGTCATCCACAAAGCAACAAACACATCATATGAAGTAACAAGGCTGCACTAAAAACCAAAAAAAAGGAAAAATACAAAATGAATAATGCAAATGTATGCCCCCACTTTAAAGGAATTGCTACACACCATAATGTGAGCAATTACTTTAAAGTAGCAAATGAAAAATGAAAAAAGAAACAAGACATGAGAGCCAACTTGGAAAGCCTCTATACCAAGTCATACGTTTCCGAGTAAGGCTGCATCATGCAAATGGAAAAGAAACAAAAGAAAGAAGGGTTTCCCCCCAAAAGGAACACACCAAACACATAAGGGATCTATGGATTTGCGGTTAGTATGTTTGTTGCTGTAATGTTTTGTAAAGAGCTTAGAACTGTCATCATTCCCTAAATACACATAGAACTGGAAGAATGACACAAAGAGAGTGAAAACAAAAGAAAAAGAAAAATCTGTTTTGGGTCAACATGGAAGAGACATAGGATGTCTTAACACTTTGCATCATCCCCAAAAGGAAAAGTCAAGCAAATGAAAATGGAAATAGAAAAGCTTTTGGGTCAACATGTGAGAGACATTGCGGTCTCAATGCCTTGTGTCATCCCCAAGAGGAAAACACAAAACAAAAGCAAAGAAGATAAAAATACCTTTTGGGTCAACATGGAAGAGACATAGGGTGTCTCAATGCTTTGCGTCATCCCCAAAAGGAAAACACAAAACAAAAGTGAAAAAGAAGATAAAAAGACCTTTTGGGTCAACATGGAAGAGACATAGGGCGTCTCAATGCTTTGCGTCATCCCCAAAAGGAAAGCACAAAACAAAAGCGAAAAAGATAAAAAGACCTTTTGGGTCAACATGGAAGAGACATAGGGCATCTCAATGCTTTGTGATCCCAAAAGGAAAACACAAAAAAAAAGCGAAAAAGAAAATAAAAAGACCTTTTGGGTCAACATGGAAGAGACATAGGGTGTCTCAATGCTTTGCGTCATCCCCAAAATGAAAACAAAAAAGTGAAAAAGAAAAAGCAAAAGCAATGTACAACATATAGAAGAATGAAGGTACAAATAGATGAATTGCACAAAGAGAGAGAACATCAAACGTCACGTCATGGGGGAACACAATACACACATGCAAAAATAAAAGAAAAATACAAAAGACTAGTAAGGAAAATGCAATTCAACCATCAAGCAAGTCATCAACCTCCCAGTCATGTTCATGATGTACTGAGGGCGAGCAACTAGCCAAAGGGACAAGTGCAAACGCCGAACTAGGGGAAGTACCAAGTTCTACACTTGTTGCAGGAATTTTGTCATTTAAACTCATGGAAGAGGAAAATAATGTATTCAAATCGTTAAACACCTCTTCATCTATTTTAGTGATCTCATCATCGTCATCCAGATTAATCATGACAGGAAGAGGGATGGTAATGTCCAATGAAGGGTGTATCAGGAGTTGTGGTTGTTGTATTGGATGGTTTTGTTGTGATTGGGGAGGAGGGTCATCATGCATTGCTTCTATCAAGTGTGGATTTTGATTTTCTTTGTTTTCTTCATTTTGTAACTGACAAGTAAGGAGATGATGTCAACACATACACTCCCTACCACCTCGGTTTCTTTTGATTCTATTTTGAAGTTGTGTGGGTGTAAGAGAAGGTTGATCCGCCATAGGCTCCTTTTCTTCCATAAGGGGAGGAACAAAAGGAACCACAGGAGGTGGGTCAATAAATATCTCTTTTACTTTAAAAACTTGTTTTATGTGAGGGGGCATGATGGGGTTGGTTTCATTATCTCTTGGGCATTTGGATGATGAAGGTGAAGTGTTGATTATTGATTGATCTTGAGTTGCTAGTTCAAATTCAGGTTGAAGCATTGTCTCATCTAGGATGGGAGTGTCGGAAGTGGATGGGGATATGTTGTGAAGAGACAATTCCGCTATGCGTTTGCTTTGAATTTTTGATAGGCAATGAAGTCTTTGTGGGGTGTTATGGGTTCTATGGGCTCAGGCCAAAAGGATTCTAAGGAGAAATTTCCTTTAGAAGACAAAGGGTTAAAGCCACTATGGTGAACAGTGAATATGTCATTGTCATGCGAAAACTTTAGACATTTGTGTATGACTGAAGGGACAAATTTCATCAAGAAAACCCATGGATGCCTAGCCATAAACGAAACTGATCTAACTGTGGGATGATGGAGAATGTTACATCCATTGTCTTAGATCCTATCTGTAATGGAGGGATGATCGATCCTATTTTAGGGAAAGTAAAACTATTGTGTGTTTTGATCCATGCTCTCAGTTTGTCATAATAATCTTGATAAAGATCGTGTAATACCAAAAATTCCTCAATGATCACATTCTCTCCACAGGCGAGATCTATGAGTATCCCATTAGCGGGCTTATCATAAATATGGCCTGCTATGTAAAGAGGACCATTGGGAAGATTCAAAAGTATATCCTTAGAAGAGAAAGTAATATCAAGAGATTTCTTAGGTTGGCCCTTACGAGGGATAATGTCTATCTCACTTACCATTTCATTTATAGGATTAATAGTAGTGGTATGTGGAATAGGATCAGGATGTTCAATAGCTATATGAACATTCATCACATCATTGTTTTGAGTTTCACTAGCTTTGATGACTGACACATTATGCTTTGGCATGGGATTAGTAAAAATTTTCAAATTTTGATTTGGGGGCAAACAAACTTATTTCCTTTAACATTAACATTTGAAACAGATAGATGACTAGAATCAACGAGGTCTTGCACGAGGTGTTTAAGATGCTTACACTATTCTATGTCATGTACATTTTGTCTATGATAATGGAAAAAAGCATTAGGTTGAAAGGTTGGAGGCAAAGGATTAGTAGGATCCAATGGTTTAATAGTAGGTAAAGTAATCATCTGTTGTTGTAACAGTTAGGACATTGTGTTATAAAGAGTGTTTGGTAAAGGTGTAAACTATCTTTTTGGGTCTCCATAACTATAAGGTATTGTGACTTTAATAGTTACTTGGTTGTTGATGGGTTGAGTTGGTTGTTGAGGGGATTGAATTCTAAAAATCCTTTGTTTGGTTTTCTAAAGGGTTGTGAATTGTTCGGGTTGACATGTTGAGATTTTTTAGTTCAACTAGTAGTGGACTTGGCATCACGACTACTAACCAAATTGTGATAGTCAAAAAGGGATGTACATAAATGCCTGAAAGAGGGAAATTTCATCATGGTCAATTTATCTTGGATTTGGCTTTGTAAATTTTCAATGAACATCTTTTGGAGATGTGGATCAGGAACCTTGACATCTATTTGGGCATAGAGTGACTGATAGTGGGAGATGAAATCGGTTACTTTTTCATCCACATTTTGTTTACATCTCATTAGATCAGCCAATGTATTTTTGGGAGTCATGTGCACTTGAAAATGATTTATAAATGCATCAACTAGTTCATTGAATGAACAAATTGAATTGTTTGGTAAGGATGAAAACCACTCCAAGGCAGTGTCCTTTAAGGTCTTAGGAAATAGTTTGGCCAACAGTTTATCATCAAGAACAAAGTCACTACATAAAGTTGTGTAAGCATTAACATCATTAGTAGGATTGCCCTTCCTTCTGTACTTTTCAAATATAGGTATCTCAATTCCTTGTGGCATCAGTGTTCTTAATATTTCCAAAGATAATGGGTTGGTACGAACATAATAGGTGGGTGGGGCATTTTGACTTTGACTTATGGAGGATATTTGTTGTTGCATAGAGGAAACAGTGTGGAAGAGTTGTGTGATGAGAGGATCAAGATAGGTGGTAGGAGGTGGAAGAGAGAATGGTGATGGAGTGTATGTAATAGTAGGACAAGTGAAGGGAACATTGATAAGTGGGAAGGTGGTGGAGGATAGAATGTTTGATGCCACAAAGGAACTAGGAGTGCTAGTAGGAATACCGAAGGAAGGAGTGACATTACTAACAAATTGCATGACTGTTGCAACTTGGAGAGTGGTGTAGGTAGGTATGGATGCTACGGTTGAAGGGGGAGGAATGTGAGGTCCTTCGTGGCTAACCACAGTGTTTGCTAGTCGAGATGTACTAGAGGTGGAAGGAATGTGCTTATGGTATATCTCAATAATTTGTTTCATAATGTCTAAGCCTTCGTTACATTCAAGTAGACGATGGATGTTGTCTATAGCAGGAATTGTGGTCATTGAAATGTTTCCAAGACACATGTTTTGTTGCAGATGTGCTAAATCCTCATGAATGTTAATGATTTTGTCTTGTGGAATGTGATCATTTTGTGTGTCAACTTGCATGTTATTGGAAGGAAAAATATTGCTAAAGGTAGGGTCCATGCCTAATGCACTATTATCAATACCAGGAGTAGGAGCTCAAGACAAACCAAGGTCCACAACGAGTGTGTTATCGTGGGATGCCATGAATCGTGAACTTATTCTCACTAAAATATTATAAGTAGGGCACCAAACACTCATACAAGGGCTACTAAAGGTGGGGTGGATGCAAATGAAATATAAACTAGGAGCAATAAAATGCTAATAACAAAATTATGGAAACTATAATAGAGATGTAATAACAAAAAAAAATGCAGAAAATGCTTCTGAAAATGACATAAATTGTAGTGGAACATATTCAACTGGTCTAATTCCCCCAGGGTGGCGAATGAGTCCAGGGATGATTTTTTTTACAAAAATTTAGAAAATTTAAGATGATTTGTATGCTTTTCAAATTGCCTGATGCAAAACTATGATGCAGATGCAAAATTTCAGTGTTTTTAAATGATTGGAAATGCAAAAATGAAAGCTATATGATTTATTCACTAATGCAATTTTGAAAACTCTAAGATGCAAACTAATACAAAACCTAATGCAATGTTGAAGCAAGTTAAACCTAGGATGCAAATGCAGTTGAAATCAAAAGTGAAAATGTTCTAAAGTTAGGTTCACCAAAATGTAAACAAATATTTTGGATTCCAAGGTCTTTCTAGCACTTCTAGGGTTTTTCACCTAAAAGGAGAAAGATGAGCCAAAATGCAATGTAAACACTCAAGATTAATGTAATATGGATGTAATATGCCTAGATATGATGAAATAAATGCAAAGAACTGATAAAATGGATTGATTATGAATGAAAAACTAAGAAATGCAAAGTGTTTGAAAACATAGTGTTGTATGCAAAAAGAACTAAAAACATGAACAAACAAGAACAAAACTTAATGAGACTGAATGAGGTGCACTTGGAGCTTGAAAGTTGATGTTGAAAGGTTCTGGAATACTGTAAAGATTAGTGTTGAAGGCCACTGAGACTCATTCACCAGAGATGTCGAATTAGTCTCGTTTCTAGTGAAAACTGTTGGAATAGGTTTCAGGATGTCGGGAGTATAGAACTTCATAAAACACTTTTTCCAGCCTAACAGTGGGACTCATTCACCACAAATGGTGAATTGGTCCACCTACAGATTTTTGAAAAGTCAAAGGTCAATTTTGTGGGTCCTAGTCTGCACTTTTCTACTTGACAACTTGCTAGAAAAATTTGATAGGAAAGTGTTCTCCAAGCTTCAAATAAGGTTATGTTGACTTTGATGACTTTGCAACACCTTTTTGACACCTTTCTCTTTGAAAAATCTGCCTACAAGACCCGCAAACACACACACAAAGAGGGGAAAACAGGGTTAAGGGTTAGAGTATAGGGGTTTTCCTTGGTCAAACCCCACTTTGGCAATCAAACCCTTGATAATGAAATGAAATAAAGAGGGAATGATGAAAAAATAACATGCAATGTCATAAACTCACCAAACCCTTGATGTTGAAGTTTGAAGATATGCTGCTCCAAGATGCTTGAATGCTAGAATGCTTAAATGCTATGATGGATTGAATGCATGAATGAATTATGTTGATGGGGTGAATGGGGGTTAAAATGAATAGAAAATCATATATTTATACACAATTATGCCCTAATTTCCTGAAAATACATCACAGGCCAACCTTAGGTCTTAAGGAATAAAAACCCGCCAATAATTTGAATTTATTTTGATTTTTGTGCCAAGAGGGACTCATTTGCCCCTAGTGGCGAATGAATCCCACTCAAGGCATGCGAATGGGTGTTAGAAATTAAGTTGTCTTAAATGATGTTTGTCGCGTTTGTATTCAAAAATACATTTAATTAAGGCCTGTAAGTGCATAAAGGGGCCAAATAAAGCATAAGAAAGGTGTATTTGTGAACCATAGATTTTTGGGTGTGAGGTTTATAGGCTAGTCTTGCACTCTTCGAATGTTTCACCTAAAATTAGAGAGATAAACCTCACGAAAAATAAATGTGGTTCACTCAAATTAAGATGTGTATGATATTATTAAGGTTGAATGAGATGATCTAAATCCAACTAAGTTATGAAATTGATTGATTATGAATGCAAAAGTGAAGAAATGTGCAATGTTTGAAAACATAGTGATGTTTGCAAAAAATGTAAAATGATGAATGAAAATGCAAATTAAACTAAACATGAAGCTAAATCTCAAAATCTGTGGACCTGAGAAGCTGAAGATGACTGGAAAGCAATCTAGAAATTTGACAAATCAAATTTTGAGCTGACTGGGACTCATTCGCCATCCTAGGTGAATCAGTCCTAGGTCAGGTTTTTTCTGCACAAAAAGCTGTTTTCTGCTAACTGGGTGTCTAGATCTGCATCTAACTCAAAATGGCACCTCAGGAGGGACTCATTCACCATGCATGGTGAATTAGTCCACTTTCAAATTTTTGTGATTTCAAGTTTTTGTTTTGCACCTTGACACCTGTACAACACTTTTTGATAGAAACCTGAATCGATATCTCAGAAAATTCCTACAAAATAGCTTAATTTTTTTTATCTAATGGGGGTTTTTCCTTGTTCAAACCCCTAGTTTGGTAATTAAACCTTAAATGGAGAAAAATCTGCATAAAACCCTAGCCTTAGATGTGTTAAAGACTAGGAAAGTCTGAAGTATGTCAAAAACCCTATTCTATTGTGCAAGAATAAGAAATGCAAATGTGATTTGAGTGATGCAAGATCTCAACCCTAGAAATATTACATGTCAAAAATGGAGATAAAATAACATGCAAATAGAATGTAAATGAAATGTAAACCTTAATTTAAAGATAAAGAAGAAATGGAAGATGGAATCACTTTGAAAACAAGTCTTTAGGTGTGATTTGATGGCTAGTTGCATCTCCTCAACCTAGATTTCTCCATGATTCACCATATGCATCCATCATCAACTCTTTGTAATGTTGAACTTTGATCCAAAAAGTGAGCTTCAAGACCTACAAAAAACCTTAGTTTATTGCCCTAAAACTTCAACTTTGCTAATGAAACTTGTTGTAGAAGACTTAACTTTAGAATTTGCTTTTGTGAAATGACTAAAAGATGTGTAAAATGACTTAAAATGAGTATTTATATTAATCAAAAACACCTAATTTTCCCATTATTTAGACCTAAGAGGCTGAAATTCATCAAAAAATTAAGTTGAATTAATTGAATTCTCGCTCAAAATTGAAATTTCCCTCAAAAGACTCATTCGCCACCCTTGGCGAATGGGTCCCACCAGAGGGGACTCATTCGCCCAAGGTGGCAGATGGGTGCCACTAGTGGTTTTTGAAGGTGGGTTTTCAGGATATGGATGAATTGAATGTTGTTTGTCAGGATTTAAGTGATTTCTCAAGTGAAATGGGCCTCTAAATAAAAAATAATGGGTCTTAGGGGCCTATAAATGTTGTTTTGAAGGTGAATAATGTAGAGGGACTCAAAAGTGAGTCCAATTAGGCATGAAATTGTCTCTTTTCTCAAGAGTGTCCAATTTTCTACGCCACATTTAGCCCCCACTTTAGCGCCCATATGACTCTACATGCATATGTAAGCTAAAGGACTCTAAGCCATGCACTTTATTGCATAAAAGGATACTCATTCAAAAGGCGGGAGAACGAAGCCCCCAATGTAGTTATCTGCAAAACCACAACATTAGGAACTGCATCTTGCAACACAAGTTCATTAATTTTCCAAAAATCCTTTTATCTAACTCCTAGAAATCCAATTCAAGGGTAGATTTATGCCCCCCTTGATTCCACTTGCTTTACATAGGTGGAATCAAGGTAGTAATCTAGCCACATCGAATAAAGAACATCATATCATAGGACATTTCTATGTACCATGCCACATAACGATAGATGATTGATGATGCATACTGATTGTGTACCTTGTCTATCTTGCAGGAGTGATGAGAGACTAGTGAGAGTTTTATCGTTAGGCAGCCGCAGAGATAGTGCCTGCATCCATCAACAAGGAGGAGATGGATCTTGACTACGTACCCCCAACGATTATGGAGGAGGAGCCAAATTCGCTCAAACCATTTGCAAGGTTATGAAAAATGTATGAGAGCATGAGGAGATGATTCTGTCGAGCTGACAGTGCAGGATAGTCATCGCAGACCTCAGCAGAGGTTGAGAGATTGCATGCAGAGCTAGCACATGTACGAGCAGAGAGGGGTCAGATGGTAGAGGAGCGTCTTGTGGTTGTTGTTCAAGTACAAGGTCTGGAGTATGCACTTAGACTTGCAGTTCACAGTCACAATCTCACATGACCGTCTCACGACGTCCAGGGACCAGATCCCGAGCGCTAGAGCCCGAGGGGTCAAGTTCTCATAGACCTTGGTGATTTTGTATATAATATTGAGATGTATATAAATGTTTTGGATATATATAGACATGCACATTTGGTGTTTTTATGATTTTTCTTAATGTGCTTGAATGTTAAATAGCAATGTGATTAATTAAATAACTTATGGTAAAAGTATTTAATTAATGTCTTCATGATTTAACAGGATTGATGTGATCTAATGTGAAACATATTTCAGTTTTACTATAGATACAACATTGTTGATTAGAGAATATGTTAAATTAAATACACCAATAACTCATATAAGGATCTAACTTAACATAACACAAGGGTGAATAGTATGAATCCTAAAGTAATTATAAAATGAATTTAAATAACTACCTTAGTGTTCAAGACAAACACAAAATTAGTTGTCAAGAACGAAGCAATGTGAAATTTATTTAGAATGACATCAAATAACTTTAGACAACTACTTTAACAAACATACTATTCAAAGACATTAGAGGTAATACTGACACAAATGTGCGACATTAAAAGGTTCCTTAAGGGGTGTTTCGTTAAGCTCCATTAAGACATAAGCACCAAACCCATAACTGGTATCAACTATGTAAGGTCTTAACCACTTAGGGTTGAATTTATCTTTATCTTCATTGTTAGCATTAGTATTACATTGATTCTCAAAAAGAACAAAATCACCCTTACGAAAAGTTCGAGGAATGACACGTGAGCTATGCTTTCGTTGCAATTATTTGATGTAAGCTTGGAGATGCTCAAGAGGGTTAATGCACTTTTCATCGAGCATCTCAAGTTGGTGTAATTGTTGTTCTTTATAAGTGGCATTGTCAATAAGGTCTTGAAGAGAAATTCACAATGTAGGAATTTCTAACTCCAAGGGCATGATTGCATCAGTGCCATAAACAACGTTATAGGGTGTAGTGCTTGTGGACAATCTAACACTTGTTCGATAAGCCCAAAGTGCATAATGTAAATGTGTATGCCAATCCTTATGATATTTGTTAATAGTTTTACTGAGTATTTTTTCCAAAATCTTATTAGTGTTTTCTGCTTGTCCATTAGATTGCAGATAGTATGGTGTGGAAAATCGATGTTGAATTTTGAATGTTTCAAGAAATTTCTTTACTCTGTTATTCTTAAACAAGTTTCCATTATTAGAAATGATTGTGGAAGGGAATCCAAAGCAGACAATTATGTGTTCCAATATGAAATGAAAAATTACTTCAAAATTTGTAGAACGAAGAGGAATAACTTCCACCCATTTTGTGAAATAGTTTGTTGCGGTTATGATAAATGTATGTCTAGTAGAAGAGGGAGGTGAAATTTTTCCAATAAGATCCAATCCCCATACTGAAAACGACCAAATGGGAACTTGGACATGAAGCTCAGAACTAGGAGCATGGATCAAATTGCTATGTTCTTCACATTTGTGACATTGTTTAACGTAAGCAAAGCAGTCTTTCTCCATATGTCTCCAATAATATCCCATACAGATGAGTTTTTGCACTAATGACTATCCTCCAAAATGACCTCCATAGGCACCAACATGTGCCTGTTCAAGGGCTATAGGCATTTCAGAATCCTTAAGACACCTTAGTAAGAGACCATTAAAGGATCTTCTATACAACACATCAACAAGGATCACATATTTAGTTGCTAGTTTGTGTAAACGATTTCGAGTGTTTGTTGTTGTGGGCTTGGGAACAATACCATTTTTAAAATAATGGTAGATTTTATCATACCATTCGTACGAGGCATCTTGAGTTATGGTTAAAATATCTTCTAATCGAGTATCAATTGAAGGTTTCATGATGAGATGAATAACAAAGGTGAAGTTTGTTGAAGGATCGAGTGAGGATATAAGAGAGACTGCACTTGCCATTGCGTCTGCATGTCTATTGTCTTTTTACGGGATGTTATCAATGGTGAATGATTCAAACTTCTCTAACAGTTTCATTGTAATATCCTTGTATTTTGATAACTTGTCATGTTTAGTTTGATATGTACCATTGATTTTTTTGATAACTAATTGTGAATGACCATATATCTTGATATGTTTAGCATCCATTATTAAAGCAGCTCACAAACCCACAATTAATGCCTCATACTCAGTTGTGTTATTTGTGCATAGGAAATTTAATCGATAGGACAAGGAAAGAGGTTGTCTGGCGAGAAGAATTAATACAACTCTAGCACCGAAACCTGTTCTACACTTAGATCCGTTGAAATATAATTCCCATATTTTAATATCAATGGTCAAGACATTATCATCAAGAAAGGAGTCATGATTAGGTAAAGCAAGAGGAGAAGGAGCATCAACTAAGTGATTAGTTAAGGATTGTCCTTTGATTGCTTTTTGTGAAACAAACTTAAGGTCAAACTCAGTTAACAACATCACCCACTTAGCTAAGCATCCAGAAAGGTCTGTTTTGTTGAAAAGATGTTTAAGGGGATCAAATTTTGTTATGACTTGTATTTCAACATTTAGTAAATAATGTCGCAATTTAATAGTAGCGAATATAAGAGCTAAGCATTGTTTTTCAATTGGTGAGTATCGAGTATCAAAATCAATTAAGGTTTGATTGATGTAATAAACATGATATTCTTTTCTATGTTCATCTTGTTGAGCCAACAATGTGACATGAGCATGGGTTGATGCAATAATGTACAAGATAAACGGTTTGTTTGGCACGTCAGGTTGTAAAATAGGCGGAGTTTCTAGGAATTCCTTTAAACTCTCAAAGGAATATTTACAATCCTCATCCCAATCAAAAGATACACCCTTTTTAAGAAGCGTGAAAGGTGATGTGCAATTGGCTAAAGATGCAACAAAACGACAGATAACTTGAATTTGGCCTTGTAACATTTGCAATTGAGAAATGTTCCTAGGAGGTGGCATGTTAATAATTGCATCAATTTTCTTTGTGTCCACCTCAATGCCTCTGTGATATATGAAAACCCCAAAATTTTACCACTATTTACACCAAAGACACTTTTTCGGATTTAATCGCATATTATATTTATGTATTCGTTCAAAGATTTTTCGAAGAACATTTACATTGTCTTGTCTTGTTAAGGATTTAGCAAGGATGTCATCAACATAATCTTCCAAATTTTGTGGATGTAATCATGAAAGATCAATGTCATTGCTCATTGATAAGTTGCATCGAAATTCTTTAAATTGAAGGGCATCACAACCCAACAAAACGTTCCCCAATTAGTTGTAAAGGCAGTTTTGTTTTGATCTTGAGGATTAATAAGAATTTGATTATAACCAGAATATTCATCCATGAATGACAACAAAGCATGTCTAGTAGTTTAATCCATGATCATTTAAATATTAGGAAGTATAAAGTCATCTTTTAAAGAAGCTTTATTCAAGTCACAAAAATCCATACATATCCTTATACGATTATCAGGTTTAGCAACTGAGACAATGTTTGACATCCGAGGAGAATAATCAATAGGTTGAATGAAGCCTACATCAAGGAGTTTTTCAAGCTTTTCTTTAACATGCAAGGCTATGTTAGGGTGTATTTTTCTTATCTTTTGATGAACGGGTTTAGCATTTTCAACAAGACCGATGTTGTGTCACACAATTTTCAGGTCAATTCTTGGCATATCAAAATATTTCCAAGCAAAAATCTTAGGAAAATCATGAAATAAAGTTGTAGTGTCTTCTTGTTCTTCATCATCAAGGCACTTCCCAATCTTAATAACTTTGTATTTTATCATCAATGTCCATTGGCACATCAATTGTATCTCCTAAAGGGAGTACATTATATTTAGGAACTTCAGATTCATGGGATTTTTTAATGTTATCACTATCATTTTTCTTGGTAACAATCGTAACTTGTTTCATGGTAGTAGTAGAGGATGTGTTATCATAAACTCCTTACATTTGTTTCAAATTTTCATCACTATCAACATACTACCATGATTGTGGTGAGTTCTCATCAAGCAATTCAGGATTTTTGATGGTGATCGAGTTTATGTTTTGGTTGATATGTAATGGTGTTGACATTCAAAGATGGTCGTTGAGTAGCTTTTGTCATCTTAGAAAAAGAATAGCCTAATCCAATATTTGTCTCTTGCGTATTAGGTTTGATAGGAACACAAATACCTTGTTCATGTTTTCCACACCCTTTTCCAGTATATCCTAATTATTTCACAAGTTCATAGCCTTTTCCATAAAGTCTTTCCATTTCTTTCGGATTAGGCGGGGATTGATAATCTATCTCATCAAAATTTGTTGTGTATGTTGCATTTTCTTCCAAAGTAGAGGAGATAGATGTTTGAGAAGATTGTATGAAATTTTGAGTTGGCATGATGGTTTGTTGTTCTTGTTTCTCATCTTTCTTTTGTGTGATTATGTATTTTCCAATAAATGAAGGTGTAAATTCTAAGGATCCCCAATCATCACCGAATAATTTAGATGTCGATTCCTCATTGTTGTGTTTAATTTCAAAAGGGTCTATATTGGATGTTGGAGTTAATGTTTTTAGAGGACTTGTACCTCCTTTTTCATGGTGCAAGCAACTTTTAGGCTCGGGGACGATTTCAACTTGATAAATGTGATTGTTATAGACATATTTCATGACACAATGAAGGGTTGAAGACACTGCATTCATCTCATGAATCCATGGTTTGCCTAAATGAAGATTATATGAAAGATCATAAGGCATGTCATGAATAGGAGTCTGCAAAGTAGCTACCCCAACCATAATAGGTAAAGTGATTATACCGAGCAGTTTTTTTTTTGAATTGTCAAATCCTTGAATGGATACAGAATCAGGTATTAATTGTGACTTATCAACGCACAATCTATCAAGTAGATTCACACTACAAACATTAAGGGAAAAACCATTATCGATATATAAGGGTTCTTTTGATACCTATGCGATTGAATTGAGCAATTATCATAAAGGATTCATTTTGTTTTCGCAAATCTAAAGGAGGGTGCTCATGTTGATGGAAAGGAATGTCTAGATTTGTGCTATGGATTAAAGTTTCCACATCATTCAGAGTTGTACCAAGAGGAACTGCAATTTTTTGTAAGGATGTTTGAAGAATAGTGTGGTAATTTGGCGAGTTCTAAAGTAGATCCCAAAGGGAAATCTTGGTAGGAGTATTCTTTAATTGTTAAACAAGATCATACTCCTTTGTGTGTGGGAGGAAATGAGGAGCACTAGGCAGATTGGGTAAAGGTAAAGAGGGTGGGGTTGGTTGCGACGGTTGCGGATTGTTTCGGGTATTATATGTTTGAGCAATAGTAACATTAATTGATTGCTACAACACATTGGTTTTAGCTGGGTAAAGAGTGTACTTAGGTTTATTAGAAAGATGAGGTTTATGCGAGGGTGGGTAAATAATGAGTTGAGGTTGAATCATATTAACATCCTTAGTTTTAGATTTCTCACAACAAACCTTAGTGGAGGATTTGGGTGAGATGAAGTCCTGAAGGGATTCATCTAACAAGTCCAAATCATCATGACTAAAGGTTTTGAGGGGTAAGGTATCATCAATTGGTTTAAGCTATTGAGGATAAGCATTAGAGGTGTTAATGTTCATTATTTTGGGTTTGTCACAACAAACCTTAATGGATGACTTATGCAATATGAAGTCCTAAAGGGCTTCATCTAACAAGTAAAATTCATCACAACCAAAAGGTTTGAGGGATACATTATCATTAAGTGGTTTAGGTGTCTCATTGCAAGCGTTGGAGGATGAAGTGAGTGAGAGAAAATCCTGAAGAAATTCATCTAACTTTTCTACATCATCACTACGAAGAGGCTTGGATGATATTTTAAATTGAATCATTTGCTTGAAAGGTTGGTTGGATGTTTCTATTTTTGTGTTTTTATGTATCGATGAATGTGATCTAAAAGAACTAGGAACAAATATTGAAAATGAAAGTTGCAAAAATCTAAGACTATCCATAAATGCCATGAAAGAAAATGATGCTTATGCTAATGGAACAAAAGATAACTGAAGTATGACAGAAAAGGAACTGCAAGAAACAAAAATGTGCAAAGAAATAAACTGAATTCTGGAAACTTTGATTCAAAAATTGTAGTGGGACTGATTCACCCAAGGCGGCGAATGAGTCTCAGGGGAGGTATTTTTAGGTTTTTTCTTATTTTTTAGATTTAAAAAAAATGTTTTCAGGTATGTATAATAAAGATAGAGACTGAGAATGTAAAATTTTGAAATGATGTAATGAAATAGGATGCAATAATGAACTCTAAATGATACTTTCACTAATGCAAGTTTAAGAAGCCCAAGGATGCAAGAACAAAATAAAACCTAATTGAATGTTGATGCAAATGAAGTCTAGGATGCAAAATGCAATTGAAATCATAAATATAAAGTGCTCAATATGCAGGTTCACCAAAATGAACCATAGATTTTTGGGTGTGAGGTTTATAGGCTACTCTTGCACTCTTAGGATGTTTCACCTAAAAGGAGAGAGATAAACCTCACAAAAAATCAATGTGGTTCACTCAAATTAAGATGTGTATGATGTTTGTATACACCTAAAATCAGTCAAGATAATTAATTAATTAAATACTAGCTATTTAATTAATAAAATCTTTTATTTTTATCTACTTATAAATAAATTCTCAATTTATTTATATAGTTCACACTTTTCTAAATTCTTCATCCTAAACCACATTCTTCTAAATGTCTATAGTTTGTTTTTTATGTAATTGAATATCTTCTCACTAAGTTTGAATAATTTTAAATTCAAAATTAGTCACATGTCTACAACACTTTTGGCCATGTCATCAAATGTCACATGCAATTAAATATGACTAATATTTAAATTACATTTATCTTCAACAAACTTTTAACACATGGCTTATTTCTCACACACTTTATTCCTTCATACATTTGGAATGTTTCCCTTGGTCAAGGGAACATCCTCCTTGATTCTTCCATCTCTATTGTTCATCCCTCATGTCGAAATTTGGACCGTTGATCACTGCCACATCACAAGATGCTTTGAAAATCCTATAAATACAACCCTTTGCTACAACATTTAGAATCACATCCTTTTGTAAACTTATTATGCAGAAATAGCTTTGGAGCATTGGAGCATTTAGAATTTGATCATTTAGCATTTAGCAAGTTGCATTGTTTTATCATTCTAACTTAGAATCATGTCTTAGTTTGTAACTTCATTTTAGTTTATCATATCAATGGTTAATATTTGAGCATATGTAGAATAATTTTAGCTTTTTATGTAGCATTTGTATCACATAATCTAGCATCATTATCCATTTGTCAATATCACCATTATCATTTGCATCATGCATTATCATGTAGGAACTTAGATTTCTTGCATTTTGAACGTCTTGTTTCTCAAGTTGTCATTCTAACAATCATAGTGCACATACAAAATCTAAGAGCCAAATGATTTAATGAATCCTTGAGAATAAAGAACAATGGAACGTTTTTAGATATTTGTTTGTTGCAAATAGAGTAGTTCTTTGATTCAAATCTTTAATCTAATACGTCTCATTGATGTTTGTGTGGCTTTACTATCAATTTACAAATTCCCACAATTTCACACACACATAAAATGGCATCCACCGTGGGGCACAACCCCATTTTTAACAATTTTTTGAAAAAGTTGTTGTGAATAGGTTGGACGTGACGTTTTAGTGCGACTGTGAGTTCTTTCAACGCATTTGATTTCTATTATGATGCATTCGACAACTATTTCAACGCATTCGACTTCTATTATGATGCATATGGCATTTCTTTCGATGCATTGAAAAACTATTTTAGTGCATACAGGGACTCTTTCAACACTTTCGGTCAATACTTTAGTGCATCCATTAGTTCTTTTAGAGCATTCATTAGTTCTTTTAGTGCATATATGAGTTATTTTAGCGCATAGAGTAGTTGTTTTAGCGCATTGGATGACTATTTTAGCACATCTATTTAAATTTGCAAAATCTTAAAATCCCGAGAGCTAATTGTTGTTTTCTGCTTGCAGGTGGGTGATACGATGGTCAAAGAAAAACTTATGCAACTAATAATGATTTATGCAAGGGCTGTAGTTATTTAAATTTTTTCTTTTGATTAAGATATGCATCTAGCTTAATTAAAAGGTTAAAGAACACCATGTTTTTTGTGCTTGATGAATGGTAGGCATATGCTCTCCCCTTAACTGGGTGACCAAAAAGCCAAACCCATTCATTTTTATTTTGTTTTATCCATAGAGGGCCTGCCTTGTGGGAAAAAGTAATCACCCAAGGGAATGACCCAACCGGTAACACACTAAAGCCAAGCGACTTCCAACCGGGATATAAATGTGGGTACTTGAGGAAAGTTCAAGTATCACGAGGATTGTTCCAACAAGAAGGGAAATAATGGTCTCTTGCTAAATGGATGATCCCCCACAAATGAAATGCCTATACTAGAACCCTTTGTTATAGCAAGCCAAAATCCTTATTCTATTTATTGGCGTAGAAGGTCTAACCTTTGAAGTCGTCCCACATTTTTGCGGCTTTTAGTAGAGATGGGAAGTATTCCATGGGAGATTCATGGGTACTCAATCTTGGCTGAATCGAGAAGCGAGTGCACTGTAAGGGAGAGCCTGTGTGGTCAAGCTTCTAATCATTCGCTAAAAGTAGGCGCAACTAGAGTAAAATCCAAGTGGGAATCTAGTAAATATTGTCCTACACAGCCTTAAGTTGTACATGTTTGATGTGTTTTACCAATGTGTTTTTAAAAAAATTTCAAACAAAACATCACACACTAGAAGTGAAAACCTTGATTCAGAAAACATCCTTTGAAAACAACCAATTCTCTGACTGGAAAAAAAGAAAAAAATCAAACAAACTTGCAAGAAACTGTGACATTTTCCCAATTTAATGCATCCACTGCTTATTCGGGTGCATTTACACCCTTCTTTGGTGCATCCATCTGTTGTTATAGCGCATACACTATATCTTCTAGCACATCTAGTTAATTTTATAGTGCATCTGTATAGTCTTTTAGCACATCCATTTACTACTTTAGTGCATTTATTCAGTCTTATAACACATCTATGTAGTCTTCTAGTGCATACATTTACTATTTTAATGCATCTAAGCAGTCTTCTAGCACATCCATCCTTTGTTATAGAACATCCAATCAGTCTTATAATGCATCTGTCAAATCTTTTAGTGCATTCAGGCTCTATTTTAGTGCATCCATTAAATGAAAAACCTGAGAGTTGAATTTATCCCTTGTTTCATAGTTTGAACCAAAATTCATAATCTTTTTCAATCCAAAATCATTCCTCAAGTACAAGAGAGTCTAAACTTGTTAAAAATGACATCTATGAGTGGAATTCTCCAAATTAAACCAATATCTAACATCTCAAAGTGCCTAAATCATCAAACTTATCATATCTCTGATTGTTAAGCCTAGTTTCATCATCAGGATTTATCATCCTTTCATCATGAAACAAAGCTATATAATCAAATCAAACTTAGTCTCATCAATAGAATTTTTCATTCTATTTGACTTAGTTTTAATTCTTGGCACTCTTCCAAACAAAGATCAAATTTTAGTCAAAGTATAACACTAGTATGACCGTTCAAACAAGATTACAAAAATAGAAACTCAAGGAAAAGGGACTCGAAACACAAAACATCGAAACTCGAAACACCATGGTTGAACCTAAAAAGAATCCTTTCCATAGAATCCACAACAATGAAGGTGAAGAAATAACTAAGGAAGACATCAAAGACGCTGAACAAGATTTGAATTTCCACAAGTGCTTAAAAAATATTTGTGAAAGAAATGGGGAAAAATACCTCCTAATGTTGGCTAAACAAGGCATCAAATTGCCTGATGAATTTGATGTTAATCAATTGAAAGCACCTCCCAAAAAGCCTGAAAATGATACAAAACAAGTGGTTGCCTTAACTCATCAAATGAAAAACCTCCAACAACAAATTCTTCACATGTAAAGGGGAAGCTCAAAATGATACTTGATCCAAGACATTTGTCCATATCCTTTTGATCAAGATATCCACATAATTCCTTTTCCCAAACATTGAGAATTCCCAAAGTATGACAAATACAATGGTAAAATTGATCCAATAGATCATGTGAGGGAATTTAGAACCATGCATCTTGAATTTGCTCATGAAGAAACTTATTTGATGAGATTGTTCCCATGAATTCTAGGTGGACAATGCCTTGAATGGTTTTCCAAACTCGCACCACCAATTAGAACCTTTGACGAATTGGTTAACAAGTTCATCACCCAATATTCTTGTAACATCCAACATGATATATTTATTGATAACCTAAATGACAAGATGAGCTACAGATTTGAATTACAATGTCCACCTACCTTGGAAAAATTGATTGAAGATGAAATAAAAATCGAGGAGGATTTGGTCAAGAGAGGAGTCATCAAATTTTACAATGAAAACAACTCATCAAATTCCTCCAACAATTACAACAATGGTGACAAACCAAAGTTTTGGCAATGAAACAAGAATGTGGGTAACAATAATGGCACAGTTGAAAACCAAAATGCAAAACCTCTATTCAACTTAACAATAGCTTCCACTAAAACTAATCAAAACAACAATCCACCCAACAACCAAAACAACAATCAAAATGTCAACCAAAACAACAATCAAGGTAATGCTGGATCTAGAAAACCATCATATTGAACATCCTCAAATCGAAGAAGGTTCACACCTTTGGGACAATCATCAGAATCAACATTATAGGAACTTCTTGAAGCTAAAGTCATAACATTACTAGAGGCAAGAAATTGGGAGCCACAAGTTAAGCCTCCATAGTGGAATGATGCACATTTATGTGACTTTCATCGAAACAAAGGACATTAAACCAATGATTATATGCAATTAAAACACTTGATACAATACTTGATTGAAAAAAAGACCATATTCATAGAAGGAACCCAAACAAACAATGATCATGGAATGTTCAAGAGCCCTCTACCAAACTACAAAAAAGGGGAATCTTCTTCATCAAATACCAAGGGAAAAAACGTAAACTATATTTATGATTCTACCATTCTTTGTGTTGAGGTGGTTGAACATCAAACCAAAGACATTGAAATCAGGAGCCAAAGAAACATTGCTACAACTAAAAATCATCACCATGATATCAACACCATGTCACATCAAATCAATGACCTTGTACCAATAAATTTGATCACTAACATCACTACAAATGACAACCAAATCAATGTCATTAAAATCAAATAAAAACAAGACAATTCACTGATCAATTCAATCATAAGAGGATAAGCCAAGGTAACATTGAAAGGAGCTACCCCTTCCACATCCAAAACAACTATTACACCTGCAACTCAATATAACATAGTTGATCAGTTGCAGAAGATACACACTCAAATATCCATATTAGAGCTTCTCAAGATTTCACCAGCACACAAATAAATCTTGGAACAAGCTCTAGTGGCCACCATAGTACCAAACAACTTGGAAGTTTTCCAATTTCAAACTATGGTGGGACACTTGAATGAACCTCACTGCTTATTGTTTTCCAAACATGATGATGTATCCATCACCCATCCACATAATGCTGCCCTCCACATTGAGGTTTTAATCCATAAACATCACGTCAAATGTGTTCTAATAGATGGAGGATTTGGCTTAAATATATGCACTCTAAAACTTGTCTGTGCACTTAGATATTCTAAAAATGCTATTGATCCTAGAAGGAAAATCACAATAAAAGCATACAATGATGAAGAGAGATCCTCCCAAGGATTGATTGTCTTACCAATTCAAGTAGGACCAATTGTCAAAGATATAGTCTGCAAAGTGTTGGATAAAGATTTGACATACAACATACCCTTAGGATGTCTGTGGATTGATGAGACGCAAGTTGTACCATTGAAATATCACTAGTGTTTGAAATTTCCTTTTAATGGGCAATAGATCACTATTGTTGTTGATTCCAACAACCCTCAATATTGCAACATACTCAGAAAAACCAAAGAAACTTTTGTACCACACAACAAGAAAGCTACAACTCCTGGTTCATCCAATAGTGAAAGACAACTAAATTCCTTGTCAAAGTGGGTGGAGAAAAAGGACCAATCAAAAGATAAGGGTAGAAATGAGTCTACTCCATCGAATCACAAAAGTCAAATCAATGCCTTATCAAAACAGGTTGAAAAGATCCAATTGAAAGAAAAAGGCATGGGGGAATACTCATTTGAGTAATCCTTGTGTTTATCACAACTTTCATCTTCCCCTAAGCCATATGGATAGCCATCAACATCAAGACAACAATCATCACAACCAACCACACTCTTTGATGGAAAATTTGTAAGATCAGACACTTAAGTGGACGAATCAGAAGACAAGGAGGTTTTGAATTGGTTGTACAAGGACAAAGAACAATCACAAGCATCCACTTCAAATGTACTGACAGAGTAGTATGGAAAAGGCAAGACAATCTTGGAAAAGATGGGATATGAGGGAAAAGGTCCTATTGGTAAAAGAAAAGAAGCCATCATAGAAACAATACAAACCATCACCAATGAATTCAAAGGACAATACAGGACTAGGGTACAGGGAAGAAGCAAAAGAAGAAACCAGACAATAGGTTGTCAAGAGAATCCTTCAATTGAGAGATAGTTCTAAAGCAGACTCCAATGAATATGAATGTGATTCGCTCTCTGAAGAGTCTTGTCACGATAAGGAAATTGATGTGGTACAAAATTATACACCAACACATACAGGGGGATAGAGCTTGAGTTATAGACCACTTGAAATTGGATCACAACATATCGATGACTCAAGTGAAGACAATCATACTTCAAGCGAGATAGATACTTCAGAAGAGAGTAACATCATAGACCTTGATATTTCTATCAAACACTCTAATGACATTGCCATCATGACATTCACCCCTCTTGATCTTAGCCAATCCGATGATTCTTTTCCATTAATACACTCTAAAATGATTGATTGGGACCAAAATGAGCTGCTTGACATACCTATCTTTTCAAATGATGATGCCATCATAAACTTCCTTTGTTCAAACAATCCTGAAACATGTTCCACCAGTGGACCTCATAATGAGGATTTAAACAAGGGGAGTGCCAAATCTTCCAGATGCAAAATGGATATAAAAAATGCATCTAATAGTGAAAACCATCTAATGGCACTATTAGATCAAGAAAAAGTAAAAATAAAGAGCACATCTCAAGGTGAAAACCTCTCCAAGGCACCGAGAGATGGAAGATTTGACACTCTTCCTAAGCACTATCAAGAGAGATCATCAGTGCTGATTAAGCCTACACAATCCATCAATGTTGGTACAGTGGAAATAGTGAAGACCTTGCATCTAGCAACATCCATGACAGAGGAGGAAAAACCCAGTTTCACTAAATTATTTGAAGAGAGGCAGATCAACTTTGCTTGGTCTTATGCTGACATGCCAGGCATAGATCCAAAACTCATCATGCATCATTTATCACTACCACCTGGCATAAAACTAGTAAAGCAAAAGTTGAGAAAAATGCACCCTCATATCACCCTCTTGGTAAAAGTCGAATTAAAGAAGCTACTAGATGTGGGATTTATCAAACCTATTGACTATGTTGAGTGGATGTCAAATATTATGCCAGTCTCAAAACCAGGCAACAACATCAAGATATGCACAGACTTCATGGATCTTAACAAGGTTTTCCCAAAAGATGATTTTCCTCTACCTAACATTGACATCATCGTAGACTTGACAGCTGGACATGAAATTCTCTCACTTATGGATGGATTTTCAGGTTACAATCAGATAAAGATAGCACCCGAAAATCAAGATAAAACAACCTTCACATGTCCTTGGGGCACTTTCTGCTAGAATGTAATGCCATTTGGGTTGAAAAATGATGGAGTGACATATTAGAGAGCAATGACCACCATCTTCCATGACATGATGCACACTTTTATGGATGACTATGTAGATGAGTTATTGGCGAAATCATTCACTAGAGAGGGACATCTAGAAATTTTAGACAAGATCTTCACTAGACTGGAGAAATTCAATGTGAGGTTAAACCCCAAGAAATGTGTATTTGGCATAACATTAGCTAAAATTTTGGGGTATATTGTATTGGCTAAAGGCATTGAGTTGGATCCTGTAAAGGTCAAAACCATCATGGAGATGCTCCTCCCAAAAATATCAGTCAACTCAAATCATTACAAGGAAGATTCCAATCTATCAGAAGGTTCATCGCGCAACTAGCTGATAAAAATCACCCCATCAACCACTTATTACACAAGAATGTCTCTTTCAAATGGGATGAAAAGTGTGAAGCAACCTTTAATCAACTCAAGAAGTATCTAATGTCACCACCCACACTAGTACCGCCAGTTGAAGGAAATCCATTAATACTTTACATTGTGACAACTGATGTATCTTTGGGCGCTTTACTTGCACAAGAAGATTCCATAGGAAAGGGAAGGGAAATTTATTACATCAATAGGACCTTGAATGGTTACGAGATCAACTACAACTTTATTGAGAAAGCCTATTTGGCGGTAGTATTTCCTACCCAACAACTGAGACATTACATGTTGACTCACACCATTAAACTCATAGCTAAAATTGATCCCTTAAAGTATGTACTCAACAAAGTTTCCCTAATAGGAAGAATAGCCAAATGGCTCATGATATTGAGTGAGTTTGATATCTAGTACGTGGATAGAAAATAAATCAAGGGTTAATCCATAGTAGATCAATTGGATGAAGCACCATTGCAAGACAATCACCCAATGAATATTGAGTTTTTAAATGTTGATGTCCTAGCGGTGTCAACACAACAATGGATGTTGTACTTTGATGGCTCTTATACACAACATGGATCAGGTACAGGCATCTTGTTTATCACACCTCAAGGACCTAACATTCCCAAGTCCTACAGACTGATGTTTCCTTGTGCCAACAACATAGCCGAATACGAAGCATTGATCATTGGAATCAAAGTAGCAGTTGAGTTGAAGATCACAGAGTTGCATGTCTATGGTGATTCACAACTATTCATTAATCAGGTGAATGATGATCACCAAACAAAAGATGAAAAATTAATTCCATATAAAAGAATGGTTGATGACTTCAAAAAGTACTTTATGGAGATAAAACTTGAGCAGATTCCTAGAGGTGACAACAAAGTTGTTGATGCCAAGGCTACCATTGCTTCTCTCTTACAGATTCTTGAGAAACAAGCCTGTTATGAGTTCATGGTGGAACAACTGTTCAACCCATCCTATGAAAACCCCAACTCACAAGTCATCTACCATCTAGCTGAGGTTGATGCTTCTACCTATCTGAAAGACAATACCCTCCCACCCAATTTATCTTGGAATCAAAAATGAAATTTCATTTGACAAGTAGCTCGACACACCCTAATATCCAATGTGCTTTATCGACGAGGTCTTGATGGTACTCTCCTTTGGTGTCTAGAACGTAACGAAGTTGAAACCACTTTATGTGAGGTTCATGAGGGTATCTATGGCACACATTCAAGTGTTCTAACTTTAGCTAAGAAACTCCTATGTTTGGGGTATTATTGGTCAAATATGGAGGAGTCATTTCAATATGTCAAAAGGTGCACAAAATTTCAAATTCATGGAAACCTGATACATACACCGACACAAGAGTTGCAACCTTTCACATCAACATGACCTTTTTGTTAGTGGGGATTGGATCTTGTTAGTAAAATACACCCATCTTCATCCAATGAAGACAAGTTTATCATCACAGCCATGAAGTACTTCATGAAATGGATTGAAGCTACTCCTTTGACCACCATCACAGGAAAACAAATTTCATCATTCATCCTGAATTACATCGTCTATCGGTATGGCATTCCTCAATCCATTATCACAGACAACAACAGACCCTTCAAGAATTAGGATGTCCAAGAACTCTATGAGAGGTTCCATATACAACATCAGTTTTCTATACCATACTATCCCCAAGGAAATGACCAAGCAGAGGCCTCAAACAAGAATATCCTAAAAATATTGAAGAAAATTATCAACAAGGCTAGATGTGATTTGCATGTTCAACTAAACCTTGCTTTATGGGCTTACAGAACTAGTATCCACACCCCGACAGGAACCACACAATATGCTTTATTCTATGGATTAGAGGCCATTCTACCTATTGAGGTTGAGCTACCATCAATCCATGTGTCACTAAAAGGGGTCATTTCAAATGAGGATTACAAAGTGTCTAGGTTATAGGAATTGGAATTATTGGATGAGCATCCTCAACATGCAATGGATCACTTGAAAGCTTATCAACAAAGAATATCTAGAAGTTATAATCACAGAGTTAAACCTAGAGCGTTTCAAGTAAGTGACTTAGTCTTGAAAGAGAACCCCCATAATCAACAGGATCAAGAGAAGGGGAAATTTGAACCAAATTGGCTAGGTCTGTTTGTCATTGTATCAGTCTTCAAATCAAGAGCCTATTAGTTGTCCACACCAGAAGGGGATTTGCTTGATGAACCCCTCAATAGCCTACATCTCAATAAATTCTACACCTAAATCATCCAATACATCAAAAAAGTCCTAAAAAAATACAAAAACATCAAAAAATGTCCTAAAAAAATGGTTGCCTTGATGAAAAATTGGAAAATAGGCGTCTTGGAAACAACAAAAAAATTAGAAAAAAGAGAAAAATACAAAAAAAGTGAAAAATTAAAAAAAAAACATAAAAATATGAAAAAGTACAATAAAAACAAGTGGTGAAAACCTATCAGCAGGCGCTATTTGTGATAGGTTAGCTTTTTCGTCTATTTAAGCATGTCGACCATTTGCTTTCGCCATCATTCTGACTATCATTGGAAAGCTTCATGTACATATCCTGGCATCATGGTCGTGTCTCACCCTAGACTGGGGGAAAAATCTTGAACTCACTGGGGGCAATAAAATTTGAGCTTAAACCAATAGACAAATAGTAGTAGGACAAACATAATGAACACAATGATCATGGTGCAACTCAACATTGAACATCAATCACCATCAGAAACACATCAACCATCCACATCAAACAAGCCAAATCAATCAAATCAAAACAAACCTTTAAATCGATGATGTTCCTTCTAAATCATGGCTTTATCACCTTGGCATAAATGTTCAACTGTTGTACTTTGATTTTTGTTATCATATCTCTAAAGCAACTCGATGATGTATTGGACTAGAGTAGCTAGGAAGGAGTATGATTTTTCTTTGTCTATTGTCTATGAGTTGATCATTATTACTATGCAAATTGTCACAGGATGTGCTCTACAAAGTATCACTAATGACATTCCAAATTTGCATAGGAAAATGGTTAACTCTTTTCTATTTATGCAAGCAATACTTAGGTCATCTTGGTTTAATTATACTCAGATGCTTGTGTTAACTTGCAATATCAAAAATCATGGAAGTAGTATTTAGGTCATCATGTTCTAAATGTACCATATATGCTTGTACTCACTTTAAACATTTTAAAGGCTCAATGATGATAAAAAGCATAAAAAATTGGTTGTTACGAATGACAACATCTGCATATTAGATCTGCAAGGTTAAAGTAGATTTTATCCATGTTAGTTTTGCATTTATATCTATGGCATTTCCAAAGTTGCAACAATTTCACAATGAGGTTATCTATCTTATTAATGGATTGAGTACATTTGACATTAACCAAAAACACATCATTTTCATTTAGTGGCACATTAGTTGCATCATCATTTAAATACATTAGAAAAAATTATCACATCATTCATCCATCTATGCATCACATCATGATATCCACATCAAAAAACACAAAAATAAGTGCATTGCATCTCACTTGCATAATCCAGATCATTTCATCAAACATGACATGGCATAAGATGATTGAAAGACATGTCCAACAGAGTACGATTTCCAACAAGAAAAAGGTACTAAAGAACATACCTGGATAAGAAAGGATATAATGTCATTGTTATGAACATCTAAAACCAATAATGAAGATGAATTTGTTATTACTCAAATCCAAGACTGACAAAGGACTAACTAGATCAGCATCATCATTACATAATCATCATAATCATCATGATCATGATCATATAAACATCAAAAACATATATAGAACTATGCACCATCATGTGATCATTTCATACACCATTCATTCATTCATTGCATCATTTATTTGTATTTGACAAGTACAAAAACATAAAATGCATCACATTTCATTGGCATAATAGGATCCATCACTTACATCATATATACATCATTTATAAAGCATCATAGAATCATAACACATCAGTTGCATCATCATTTGCATCCATAACATATCATATCATCATCATATAGAACATCACATAGCATATATAATAGAAATTAAATGCATCCATCATAATCATCATGATCATGATCATATAAACATCATAGGCACATAGATCAATCACCATCATTGCCACATGTCATATATAACCTCAAAATCATAATGTCAAAGTGTACAAGGATATATGAAGGTATAAAGAGATACATCAATATCAAAACTGGTAGTATATCATGTCTCAACTAAATCAAGAGACACATCATCAATGTCTCAAATACATTAGTGTATACATGTCCAAAATACATCAAAAACTCACAAATCAGAGCTATGTTTTTCTCCCCCAAGATGGTGCTAGCATCATAGGACTAGTCCCTCCCCCACCAGATGGACTTGCACTAGGATCTCTCCTATCTCTTGGAAGTGGATGTGTAACACCTTTTCTAGTAGTCTAAGACTGGGATCTACCTAATCGGGACCGTGCATAACTCTCCCACTACTCGGGAGGAACTGCATCATGATATCTCACTCTGTAAAACTTTTCCTCTTATACAGTACGTTGGATCTCTTTGAAATAATCTGATGCACCAGTAACTATTACATCCTGTTGTAGCCTCTCAATAGTTCCCTTAGCCTGATCGACCAGTCATCTTAGAGTATCCCTCTCAACAGTCAGTGTAACAATTTTCCCCTACATTTGTACTTGTGCCTGACCCTAGGCCTGGACCTATGTAAGCTAGGTTTGTACCTACTGTACCTATTGTCTAGAAGCATCCCTCTTGGCCGTTAGTGTCTGAATCTATCCTTGGGCCTATGCTAGTAAAGCCTAAACTTGCTCAAGCTGACCTTGTAGTGTCTGCACCTATACCTGTAGTGCAACAATCTATGTGTGTTGTTGTGGCAAGGGTACTCGAATCTCCACATGTCGCCCCTTGCAAGGTACTCTCATCTCTCCAACATCCAACACTGGTCCTCCTCCACCCTCATCTCCTCTCCCATAACCCCCATCATCATCCCCACCACCTCCATCTCCATCACCATCCCTGTCATCATTGTTATCCTCCTCCTCCTCCCTGCACCCATGACCTATTACCCTCCCCTCCTCTACCAATGGCACTGGCTCATCTAGGATGGTGATCCATGGAATGGATGTAAGAATAGGTAATGTACATACTCCTCTGATATTGACGCCTTGATAGTCTCTGGATGTACCTCCCAAATGATGGCCTATAATCCCTAGAAATGTTGCACAACTACATCATATGATAACACATGTCCCCACTTTGTAGCATCCAGTCATTATTGTGCATAATGTGCCATGCCTTGGGGCATCCCCTACACTCTACCATACTACCTTAGTACCCTCAGCAGCAATAATCTCTCAATGATAAACTAGGTCCACCCAATCAGGTACATTGACTAGCACAAATAAGGAATCTTGGTATCATCCTTTGGCCACTACTCACAATCCAAAGAGGGCCACCATACCACAAACTCGAGTTCATCCAGTGTCCTCCTCCAGTACTCCACCAGTACTCCAGTTTTCCCAACCTAGGCTAAGCAACTCAACTGACATAAATATGTACATACAGTCTCATGGCAGGTTGCTATCTATCTCCAACTAGCCATGTGACTGTTATATGCTCCCAAGCCTAGACCTAAAGCAATGTAACCCTAGCTGATAAATTGGCCTTGTGAAGATAGACCACCTGGTGTAAGTCATAGTACAAATGCATGAGCCTACAACATCCCCATGCATATCTAGTGCCTTGAGCAATCATGCTCTCTAGAATCTGCTCCCATCCAACCGAGAGTCCCTTTGACCTGCAGTTAGGACAAAGGAACCCTCCAATAAATCTAGCAAGAACAGAAGGAAATGTGGCATAAGCATCAACAATATCCCTCCAAGGAATCTCATAACCACATATTTGATCATCCTTGAATACTCTGCGCAGTGCATTAGTATCACCTTGCTCTTGAGAATCATATACGACAAGCTCTCCAACTACGGGTATTCGAAGAATCCGATATACATGATATGGAGTAACTATGATCTCACCAATGGGAAAATGAAAGGTGTTATGCTCGTTCTGCCACCTCTTTGCTAACACTATCAAAAAACCCCTCTTGATCCTAATCTAGGGCGTATGTATCAGAGATGATAATCCACATCGTTGGATAACAACTACCTCAGGTTGTGAAAAGTGAGGTATCAAATCCCACATCCTAGGGAAATACTCCCTAATATGTAGACTCATCAAAGGCTCCTATCATCACAAAATATTGCAAATTAGCTAATCAATCAATCACAATCAATCAACCCATCAATCAATCAAAATAAATCAGTCTATTAATCTAATCAGCTCTACTGAGACTTTGATCAAATCTCATGAGCATCAATCAATTCAAACTCGCCTATCATGAGGTTCATCAATCAATTCAACCTTTCCTATCATGAGATTCATCAATCAATTCAACCTCACCTATCATGAGGTTCATCAATCAATTCAACCTCGCCTATCATGAGGTTCATCAATCAATTCAACCTCACTTATCATGAGGTTTATCAATTAAAGCACCTCCCCTATCATGAGGTCACTCACTCAATCAAACTATCATTGATCCTTGCCTATCATGAGGTCAATTATCAATATCAATCATTGAATCTCACCTGTCATGAGATCAATGGACATCTAATCTATCAACATCATCAAAGCAAAGGCCAAGGCAATCAAACATCATTGAAATCAGGGAGTCTAATCAAGAAAATCATCAATCTGGTCTAAAATTTCACCAATGTGCTAAAACAGTCTTTCTATGTGCCAAAAAAATTCATCAAAGTTCTAGAACAGAGGTTCTATGCGCCAAACTATCATATGTGCAAAAAATTTTCACGGATGCACTGTAATAGGGTCCTGATGCACTGATTCATCCTATGAGCTACATCATAACATCAACACGCTAAATCAATTCATCTACATGCTAAAGGATTCTATGCACTACTTCAATCACTCAATGCGCTACTTCAGGTTACCTATGCGCTATAGGAACCTATGCACTAATACATTTATCCTATGCACTTAAATTGTAATCCTATGCGCTAAAGTTTTTGATGTGCTAGAACAATCATTCTATGTGCTATGTCGAGTTTTCAATGTGCTAAACTACTCAAATCAGAATTCAAACATGAAAAATGTGCCAAAAATGAAATGCACAAAATACGAGAGAGGTTTTCAAGATACATACCAGAGGTCTGTACACCGTTGGGTGGTTGTGATGCCTAACCCACTCGAACCGATGCGTGTGGTAAGGTATCACCATTTTTCCAAATTTGCAAAAATCACTCAATCATTCTCAAGTTTTCAAAATGCAAATGCTTAAATGATCTTCTAATCACTCTTTTTAACCTTTTTAAGGTTAATTAAGTGGCATTTTGATGGGGTTGTTTTATTTTATTTTCAAAGGGGCTTTAATTCATCGAATCATCATTTTTTGGCTATAACATCATTTTTCTAGAGATAAATCATTTTTGAATCATAAAATTTTGAGATCATCATCAAATCATCAAAATTTTCAAAAATTCAAAAAATTCCTAAAAATTCAAAAATTCACCAATTTATCTCCCAAGGGGGCATATATCCATCATCACTTGAAAATTAGCGTCTAGGGCATCAATTTTTTTTTGTCAGCATCAGCAGCAAATTTTTCTTTGAAGCAACATGTAAACACATTACTTCAAAGAGGGGAAAAATGTATACACCTAAAATCAGTCAAGACAATTAATTAATTAAATACTAGTTATTTAATTAATAAACTCTTTTATTTTCATCTACTTATAAATAAATTCTCAATTTATTTATATAGTTCACACTTTTCTAAATTCTTCATCCTAAACCACATTCTTCTAAATTTAATTAAATAAACAAATGTCTATAGTTTGTTTTTATTTAATTAAATATCTTCTCACTAAGTTTGAATAATTTCAAATTCAAAATTAGTCACATGTCTACAACTCTTTTGGCCATGTCATCAAATGCCACATGTAATTAAATATGACTAATATTTAAATTACATTTATCTTTAACAAAATTTTAACACATGGCTTATTTCTCACACACTTTATTCCTTCATCCATTTGGCATGCTACCCTTGATCAAGGGAACATCCTCCTTGATTCTTCCATCTCTACCATTCATCCCCCAAGTTGAAATGTGGACCGCCGATCGCTGCCACATCACAAGATGCTTTGAAAATCCTATAAATACAACCCTTTGCTACAACATTTAGCATTACATCTTTTAGCAAACTTATTATGCAGGAATAGCTTTGGAGCATTGGAGCATTTAGAATTTGATCATTTAGCATTTAGCAAGTTGCATTGTTTTATCATTCTAACTTAGAATCATGTCTTAGTTTGTAACTTCATTTTAGTTTATCATATCAATGGTTAATATTTGAGCATATGCAAAATTATTTTAACTTTTTATGCAACATTTGTATCACATAATCTATTATCATTATCCATTTTCCAATATCACCATTATCATTTGCATCATGCATTATCATGTAGGAACTTAGATTTCTTGCATTTTGAATAACATCTCATTTCTCAAGTTGTCATTCTAACAATCATAGTGCACATACAAAATCTAAGAGCCAAATGATTTAATGAATCCTTGAGAATAGAGAACAATGGAACATTTTTAGATATTCGTTTGCAGCAAATAGAGTAGTTCTTTGATTCAAATCTTTAATATAATAAGTCTCATTCATGTTTGTGTGGCTTTACTATCGATTTACTAATTCCCACAATTTCACACACACAATTCTATTAAGGCTAAATGAGATGATCTAAATGCAACTAAACTATGAAATTGATTGATTATGAATGCAAAAGCTAGGAAATGTGCAATGTTTGAAAACATAGTGATGTTTACAAAAAGCTTAAAATGTTGAATGAAAATGAAAATTAAAAGAAATAGAAAGCTAAATCTTAGAATGTGTGCACATGAGAAGCCGAAGATGATTGGAAAACAATCTAGAAATTTGACAAATCTGATTTTGAGCTAACTGGGACTCATTCGCTATCCTAGGAGAATCAGTCCCAGGTTAGGGTTTTTCTGCACAAAAACTATTTTCTGCTAACTGGGTGTTTGGATCTGCATCTAACTCAAAATGGCACCTCAGGAGGGACTCATTCGCCATGCATGGCAAATCAGTCCACTTTCAATTTTTTGTGATTTCAAGTTTTTGTTCTGCACCTTGACACCAGTGCAACACTTTCTGATGGAAACAAGAATCGGGATCTTAGAAAATTCCTGCAAAATAGCTTAATTTTTTTTGTCTAATGGGGGTTTTCTTTGCTCAAACCCCTAGTTGGGTAATTAAACCTTAAATGGAGAAAAATCTGCATAAAACCCTAGCCTTAGATGTGCTAAAGACTAGGAAAGTCTGACGTATGTCAAAAACCCTATTATATTGTGCAAGAATAAGAAATGAAATGTGATTTGAGTGATGCAAGATCTCAACCCTAGAAATATCACAACACATACATGCAAATAGAATGTAAACCTTACTTTGAAGATAGAGAAGAAATGGAAGATGGAATCACTTTGAAAACAAGTCTTTAGGTGTGATTTGATGGATAGTTGCATCTCCTCAGCCTAGATTTCTCCATGATTCACCATGGGAATCCATCATCAACTCTTTACAATGTTGAACTTTGATCCAAAAAGTGAGCTTCAAGACCTGCAAAAAAACCCTAGTTTGCTGCCCTAAAACTTCAACTTTGCTAATGAAACTTGTTGTAGAAGACTTGACTTTAGAATTTACTTTTGTGAAATGACTAAAACATGTGTAAAATGACTTAAAATGAGTATTTATAAGAAACAACACTAATTTTCCCATTATTTAGACTTAAGAGGCCGACATTCACTGGAAAATTAAGTTGAATTAATTGAATTCCCGCTCAAAATTGAAATTTTCGTCAAAAGGGACTCATTCGCCACCCTTGGTGAATTGGTCCCACGAGAGGGGACTCATTTTCCCAAGGTGGTGAATCGGTGCCACCAGTGGTTTTTAAAGGTTGGTTTTTAGGATATGGATGAATTGAATGTTGTTTGTCAAGATTTAAGTGATTTCTCAAGTGAAATGGGCCTCTAGATCAAAACTAATGGGTCTTAGGATCCTATAAATGATGTTTTGAAGGGTGAATAATGTAGAGGGACTCAAAAGTAGGTCCAATTAGGCATGAAATTGTCTCTTTTCTCAAGAGTGTCCAATTTTCTACGCCATAATTTGTTGATGACAAGTCTAGAAAAGCATGAAAGTTTGTTACAAGACTTTAAAATAAGACTTGGTAAGCGATAAAAAGAGGGTATGTAGGTGAATTATAATAAGAATATTCTAGAAAAGTTTTAAAATGTGTTACAACACTTCACAACACCTTTGTACAAGACATCATAAAGTCTTAATGTTTCATAAAGATTCAAGACCTAATGTGAGTGTGTGGGCCACATTGCAACATTAAATCGAGGTGAAATCAAGCCAAATAAGCACAAGGAGGGACAAAACAAGAAAAAGTAGAAGGGTTACTTTTTCCATGTCCACAACACTTAAGCCAATACTGAGCTATCACACATACTCACTACTAGTTGGGTCAACTTGAGTCAATTAGTCCATGAATTAGGTGAGTGCCTTTAGTCATAGTCTTGACTTATTGGAATAATTGGGTAGTCGTCCTTGATTTGAAATAGGTTGTTTTTGTAGATTGAATTATGCAATTGAATCTTTGGCTAGAATATATGTTCTTCTTTGTGTGCTAATCGATGAAATATATGTATACAATCAATGAATATATGAGTATATGTACTGAAGCATGGATGTTAAAATAATGTTATATATATAAATATATAATATATACATATAAATTAATGTATATATATGTTGTTACGTTAATGTAACCTATGTACAAAAATATTAATATTCATATAAATTTATATATATATATGTGTGTGTGTGTGTGTGTATGACTATTTTAGCATATGTTTATATGTATATGAGTTTAATTATTAAGGCAATAATATATATATGATATACACATATATAGATATATATATATATATATTAATGTATGCATATGTATTGATGAAAATAGAAACATCCATACAAGAATATTAATATATATATATGTGTGTGTGTGTGTGTACATGCGCATAATCAATTTGTGAGTTATGGTAATATGGTATATGCGGGTAAGTGCAAAAAGATGGGGGACTAAAAAGGGGTCTTAAGTGGCCACTTTTTTTCTAAAATTAGGAAATGTTGACCTTGGATGTGAAATTGAGGCTCGTTACACTCAAAAAATTTAGATGCATCAAAAATAAGGATTGTAGTGCTTTAAGTCTACTTTCTAAACTATTTTTTTTTTATTAAAATGGTAAAGATTAAGGGGTTCAAAAGACAGAGCCACAAAAATTGGTGTTGTTTTTGTCAAAAAAACATAATATAGCAACTTTTGTGGCTCCCTTAAATGGTTTACTTTTTTTGGTATTTTTAAAATTGCTTCAGTGAGAAATTAGCTAACAACATGTAGTTTATGCTTGATTTTTTAAATAATTTTTTAATGAATATTTGATTTTTTACTAATTTTCAAGGTGGACACTTCTTGAAAACAAAATTTTGGTCGTGCTACCCCTATAAATTTTAAAAACTAATTAAAAATCAAATTTTTTAATATGTGTAGATTGGAGTCTAGTTTCTAAAAGTGTAATTTATTTGAAATTTCAATGAATGGTTAATTTATAAAGACAAAAATACCAAATAGCGGTTTTTGTCAAAAAATGGACACACAAACAAAAGAAATTAAAGATCAAAGGATTAAAATTGTCAAAATGTGAAAACAAATTACATCGTTAGCTAAGAGAGTCTAACATTACCCAAGTGTTTGATTTGTTTGACCTTGGAATATGTGCAAACCTGATAGTTAGTGCAAATGAGATTATGTGAAATTTTATAGAATATGCAAAAACACGTCTTTGGACATTGGGAAGGCCCATCAAGCCTTTGGGTTGTAAATCCAAAGCAAATCCAAGCCAAAGGCTTGGGTATTCCCAATCAAGACAAAACGCTAGTGCGTTAAAACACACTCACATTATTTGAATGCATTGACAAAATGCGAGCACGCTATATTTTGGTGTACATTGAATTTTTTCTTCTTCTCTTTTTTTTAATCTTTTTTTTTGTTATCTTTGAAGGAAACTATATACACGAAATAAAAATTTAAGTTGACATTTACATATGGACATTTACTTTCTTATACTTTAAGTTATATTTCATGTATATAATTTTAGGATATTTGAGAGTGGTTTCAGATCTATAGGAGTTATAATGTAATTTTAAGTTTTTGGAAGATCTTACAAATTTTCATACAGTCAAATTTCAATAATCATCATGTCAAATTTTAGTAATTAAGAGGTCAAATTTTAGTAATCAGCAAGTTGCATTATTTCTCTCTGTCTCACTCATTTTTTATCCCTTACACTCTAGACCTCTCTCTCACTATCTCCATCCATTTATTTGACTCTCTCCCTTGAGCGCAAGAACTACCTCTCTACCTATCCATCCTTCTCTCTATATTTCTCTCTCCTTCCTCCCCCCTCTAATTCTCTCTATCTCACTTCTCTCTCTCTATCTCCACTCTCCCTCTCTCTACCCACCTCTCCCTCCACCACTCCCTACCACTCTCTCTCTTTCTCTCTATCTCACCTCTCTCTCACCTCCCTCTCTTTCCCTTCATACTTCTTTCTCCCTCTCTTCTTCCCTATCTACTCTCTATATCCAAATCCCTCTCTCTACCTACCTCTCCATCCATCACACCCTACCATTAGCTCTCTCTACACCTCTCTATCTCACCTTTCTCTCCCTCCCTACCTGTACCTCCCTCCTGCATTCCCTAGATCTACTTTTCTCTACCTATTCTTCCCTCTCTACTTATCTTTATCTCCTCTTTGCTTCTCTCTACCTACCTCTCCCTCTATCACTTTCTCTATTTCTCTCTATATCACCTCTCTCTCCCTCCATACCTCTCCCTCCATCTCTACTTATCTATATCTCCTCTCTCCCTCTCTACCTACCTCTCCATCCATCATTTCCTACCACTCTCTCTCTCTTTATCTTCGTCTCACCTATGTCTCACCTCCCACTCTCTCCATCCATACCTCTCTGTCTCCTTCGTTCTCTACTCTCTATCTCCCTAATCCCTCTCTACCCACCTCTCCATCCATTAGTCCCTACCACTCTCTCTACACCTCTTTATCTCACTTCTCTCCCTCATTCCCTCTCTACTTCTCTTTATCTCTCTACCTCTACTTGCCTCTAATTATCTTTATCTCCCCTCTCCCTCTCTTTCTCTCCCTCCCTCCTTCCCTCTCTACTTCTCTCTATCTCCCCTCTCTCTATCTCTACCTACCTCTCCCTCCATTACTCCCTACCACTCTCTCTATTTCTCTCTTTCTCACCTCTCTCTCACCTCCCTCTCCCTCTATACTCCTCTCTCCCTCTCTTCTTCCCTATCTACTCTCTATCTCACAATCCATCTCTCTACATACCTCTCCATCCATCACACCCTACCCACTAGTAGAATTTGACATATAAATGACTACGTGACTAAAAAATTTAGTCATGACAACTAAAAATGACTAAATTCTACTCATTTTTTGCAACATAGCTATAAATGACTAATTTGATCATTGAATAAAATCACAACTATAAATGACTAAATAAATGACTAGTTTTTTTAGAGAAAATATTCCTAGCCATCAATTTAGGCTTTAGCCGACACCTATGCATACAAATATATAAATATATAAACCTAACAAAAATCAAATGATATAAGACCACCATTTTCTTGCGGTTTTTAATTACTACTTAGAAGAAATAGTTTGGGAAAACAAATAGAGGTTGAAGGGTTTTGAATATGGAGATATTGAGCAGTAATCGAAGGGATTTCCCAGTAGTGCTTCAAGGTACAGGTCTAGAATGTGGCCAAATCTATCCTTCTATCAGATAACTCCCCACTTGGAAGTATGTCTTGAGTATTTTGAGCTTTTTTCTATGGATTGTCTAAGAGGTAAGCAAACCATTCTTAATTTTTTTAGGGTATTTGAAAATTTTGATGTTGGGTGTTTTTGTGAAGTACCATTTGGCTATTTGAATTTTATGATGTTGGTTGTTTTGTTACTGGATATTTGGCTATGTTTAAAAACTGATGCTCTGTATTTTTTTTACTGGTTGTTTGGGTATTTCGATGTTGGGTTTTCACTTGAAATGGGTATTTAAAAAAAATGGCACTGTATATTTTTCACTGTCAAGATAAAAAAAAATTGAGAAACAAATGAGGTCTCAACCTTTTCTGGTATTAAACATAGTTTTCTAAATTTTGATTTCATTATCATTTTTCTCAGGAATTAAAAAAAAATGATGTTCGATGAACCCTTTGTTATTGACTATCTTGGTATTTAAAAAAACGACGTTGGGAATTTTCTTTATATGGGTATTTAAAAAACTAGTATTGGTTTTTTTTTGGCTATCAAGTTATGGTTTATGTTTCTATAGAGGCCTATGGTTTGTACCCTAGTCATTCTCTTACCAATGCTTCTGTTGGTATTAATAAACAACCTTAAATCTTGGGTCAGAAAATTAGCTATCTTGACAGGGTGCGGTATGATCTTGGATTGTATCCTAGAGTGTGTGGGAAGCTTGTTTTTAATCATTAAGGTATGTAAACCTGATCAGGGAAATGTATCCTATATAGCATGGGTCTTACTTTAATACTTCCCATAATGGTTATTAGCATATCACATTATTATAGTTTGTGGTAACCCAAGATTGTATTCAAGTATGTAACAAACTTTGTCTGTAATTTAAGTTGTACACTTTTAAGTGGCATTCATAAGGTTTAGAAAATCTTGATCACTCTCTAGAATATCCTATTAAACATGGGTTGTGCTTGAATGCACTACAAAATTTATATAACACAACCACTCTACATATCAAATAGAGTTATAGGCTCTTTATTGCAGCAAGAGGTAATCACTCTTGGATCATGCTATCATTACATTGTAACCTACTAAACTTGAGTCAACCTGAATGCACCCAATGATGATTGAAACATAATTATGATGACAATGATTAATTTGTACATGAATTGTGCTCATATGAGTGCCTCCATTTCTATCACAACATAGCCACATTAAACTTGGGTCACTCATGAGTGCATCCTATATTTGTTAGAGCACAACTGTGCCACATGACCAATAGATTTATGGATCACATAATTATAGTCACAAGAATTTTTTCCTCGGTTGCGCTCTTATGGTGATTCCATTACTGTTACAACATAACCTTTGGAATTATATTGCTCAAATCCTTACATATTTTCTCTTTGGATGGATGCCAATTCAATGGCAGGGATTTGTATGTAGGTCATGCTCATATAAGTGCCTTCATCACCATTACACAATAGTACATTGGAATTTCCTTTCTTGAACCTTTACTTCATTTTTTATTATTAGGGTTTCTTAGTGATTATTCCATTTCCATGTGGAATATTGATAAAAGAAACCAAACAAAAAGTCATTCTATTTTTAGTTAACTCCTGCTACGTATTTTTGGGATAAATGTTTAACTACATTACTTTGAGTGTGAAGAATTTTGTTTTCTACTTATAATACATTCATTGAGAGTTGTAGTAGAAAGCTTCTTATGCTGGAACCCATTCTGTAAACTTGCTTTAAGCTACATTTAGGAGGCTTCATGGATTTTTTGTGATTTATATAGCTTTTTCTTTGATAGTAAATGACATTGAATTCTTTCTGAAGCTGAATTTATTAATTATGGTTTTATGATGATTAAATGCTTTATTTAGAAGGGGTTAATATGTGGAATTTTTATTTGCAAGAAGAATAGATTTTGATGCAAATTCGGGTATGGATGGTTCAAACAAACTTGGATTGCTATCAGTGACATAACCAGGTTGGAGAGTACCTTGAGTTGGTCTGAAACACTTCCAGGTGTTTTCGCTTGGAAGCAGAACCTGAGTATAGGAATACAAACATCGGTGGATTGAAACATTAGTTTCCACCTGATTACATCTTAGGATTCAATCGATTACTTTGGATTTCTAGTTGATTGCTTTGAATATCAGACAAAGGAAGTTCCTATTTTTTAAAGATAAAATCATAAATATGCTAGTCCAATTTCAGATCCAAGGATCCAATTTAAGGTCGTGAAGCTCTGATAGAGAAAGTTCCTACATTCTAAAGATAAAATCATAAATTTGCTTGGTCCAATTTGAGGTCCAATTGTAAGGATTTTTCTTTTTAATTATACTTTATGACATTTGGCTCAATACAAATTGTTACTTTAGAATTATGGTATTGATTTTCTTCTAATGTTTTCAACCCTCATTTCAGGGAAGAGCTCTGAAGATGGTTCCTTCAAACGGAGACTAAACTTTTTTTCTATAAGTTCTATCTACAAACACCAGAAGCAAAAGTAGGAGTCATGCAATGATGAGATACTCATTTTTGGAGCTTTGGTTAAGAACTTTAAATGTTTGGCTATGTGCATAGAGAATGTTCATGGAGTTCAAACTTCCTTGATTGCAAGATAGGATCAAAATGGAAGCATGGACAAGGCATGTGAATTTTTGGACCATAACATTTTTATAGACATGTATGCAATATGTGGTAGCATTGACAAGCTAGTGAGTTCACTAGCTTGCCAATGTGGTAGGGTTGACAAGCTAAGGGCAACATGAAAATATGCCTCATAGAAATAGGGTCTCATGGTGATTGAGCTCACTAGATTGCTAATGCAGTAGGGTTGACAAGGTAGGGCAGCATAAAAAAATGCCTAATACAAATGGGTCCGCTAGTCAGCTCCCTAGCTTATCAATGCTACCAAATTTTGCATACATATTTGTAAACAACGATTTTAGCAAACCTAAATGCTTTATGCTCCTACTAGGGTTTTTCACCTAAAAGGAGGAAAGATTGGGCCAAAATGCAATGTTCACATTCAAAGATAGATGTGAGGTGGGTGTAATATGCCTAAATGAGATAAAATAAATGCACAAAACTAAAAAATACTATTGATTATGTATGCAAAATTAAGAAATATGAAGTGTTTGAAAACACAGTGATGTATGCAAACATGAACTAGAAACATACACAAATGAAAACAAAATTGAATGAAATTGAATGAGGTACACTTGGAAACTGAAAGTAGACCTGGGAAGGTTCTGAAATGTTGCACAAATTCAATTTTGATGCCCACTAGGACTCATTCGCCATAGATGGCAAATTAGTTGTGTTTCTGGTAAAATCTCCAGAATAGTTTTCAAGATGCCGGGAACACAGAACTATAGAAAACACTTTTTTAGGCCTAATAGTGGGACTCATTCTCCACTGATGGTGAATCAATCCACCTACAAAAATCTGCAAAGTCAAAGGTCAAATCTATGGGTCCTAGTCAACACTTTTCTGCTTGTCATATTTTCGGATCTGAATCTGTAGAAAATGGGCTGAAAAAGGTCTTCTAGCTCCAATTAGGGTTATGTTTAATTTTATGACTTAGATGGATTATTGACCACTTTTCAACACCTCTCTCCTTGAAAAATCTTCCTAACCTACAAACACACATGCAAAGAGGGGGAAAATGGTTAAGGGTTAGAGCATAGGGGTTTGCCTTGGTCAAACCCCAATTTGGTAATCAAACCCTTGATAATGAAATGAAATATGAAGAGAATAATAAATAAACAACATGAAATGTCATAAAATTACCAAAACCTTAATGATGAATTCTGGAGATATGTCAATGGCTGCTCCAAGATGCTTGATAATTTCTTGATTAAATGATGCTATGATGCTAGAATGCTTGAATGAATAGGTGAATGAGTGTATGAGATGATTAGGTGTTAAAATGAATATAAAATCATGTATTTATATACACATATACCCTAATTTCCCAAACATACAACATCATAGGTTGGCCTTAGGTCTTTAGGAAGAAAAATCCACTAGTATTTTGAAATTATTTTGATTTTTGTGCCAAGTGGGACTCATTTGCCACCCTGGGTGAATGGGTCCCACTCAAGGTATGTGAATGGGTGTCAAGAATTAAGTTGTTTTTAATGATGTTTTTAAGGTTTGTACTAAAAAATACACTTAATTAAGGCCTGTAAGTGCATAAAGGGGCCAACTAAAGCTTAAGAAAGGTGTATTTATTGATGAAAAGCCTAGAAAAGTGTGAAAGTTTGTTACAAGACTTTACAACACTTTAGAATAAGACTTGGTAAGTGATAAAAAAGGGGTATAAAGATGAATTATAATAAGAAGAGTCTAGAAAAGTGTGAAAATGTATCACAACACTTCACAACACCTTTACAAGACGTCATAAAGTCTTAATGATTCATAAAGATTCAAGACCTAATGTGAATGTGTTGGTACATTGCAACATTACATTAAGGTGAAATCAAACCAAATAAGCACAAGGAGGGACAAAACAAGAAAAAGTAAAAGGGTTACTTTTTCCATGTCCACAATGTCTACAAAAATATTATTGTCAAAAAATTCACATGCCTTGTCCATACTTCCATTTTGAACATATCTTGTAATCAAGGCATGCCACATGACCATATTTCTTTAAGGCATTCCATCCAAAAAATCATGTGAGTAGTGGCAAGCTAGTGAGCTCACTAGCTTACCAATGCGGTAGGGTTGACAAGGTAGGGGCAGTGTGAAAAAATGCCTCATAGAAATGGGGTCATTGTGATACCCCATTTCTACGAGGCATTTTTCACGCTGACCCTACCTTGTCAACCCTACCGCATTGGCAAGCTAGTGACCTCATTAGCTTGTCAATGCTACCACATTTTGCATACATGTCTATGAAAACATTATTGTCAAACAATTCACATGCCTTGTCCATGCTTCCATTTTGAACCAATATTTCAATGAAGGCATGCCACATGACCACATTTCTTTAAGGAATTCCATCCAAAAAATCATGCGAGCATTGGAAAGCTAGTGAGCTCACTAGCTTGTCAATGCTACCACATTTTGCATACATGTCTATGAAAAAATTATTGTCAAACAATTCACATGACTTGTCCATGCTTCCATTTTGAGCCTATCTTACAATCAAGGTATGCCACATGACCACATTTCTTTAAGGAATTCCATCCAAAAAATCATGTGATATCACTGTGAGACCCCATTTCTATGAGGCATTTTTTCACGCTGCCCCTACCTTGTCAACCCTACCACATTGACAAGCTAGTCTTTTTTCAAACACTAGCTTTCCAATGTGGTAGGGTTGACAAGGTAGGGGCAATGTGAAAAAATGCCTCATATAAATGGGGGCTCACGGTGGTGTACATCATCATGAGCCCCCATTTCTATGAGGCATTTTTTCATGTTGCCCCTACCTTGTCAACCCTATGACATTGACAAGCTAGTGAGTTCACTAGCTTGTCAATGCTCACATGAATTTTTGTATCCAATTCCTTAAAGAAATGTGGTCTTGTGGCATGCCATGATTGCAATATATGTTGCACCTTTCCCCATGTTGCTAACTTATCCTTGAATAAAGAGTCTTGAAACAATGAAGAGAAGTGTTAGAATCCCTTGTAGGTAGACTAATCAAGGAAACATTTAAAATATATCACAACATTAGTGATGAGGTAAGTTTAGTGATGAGGTAAATTTAGAAATAGAGATGAAAACCAAAATAGATTCAAAGATCTATCAATGTGGGAGGATTATATTCCAATTGTGTAGAGACATATATGGAAAATTTGGTAGCATAGACAATGCAATTAGTTGTTTGAAAAAATGCACATCACCATGAAACCCCATTTCTTTGAGGAATTTATTCAAATAGTTGATTTCCTTGTCTATGTTGTTTGATAAAATTCTTTGGTAGACATGTATGGAAAATTTTGTAGCATAGAAAAGGAAATCAACTACTTGGTATAACTGTTTGACAAAATACATCAATGAGATATGTCCTCATGGACTAGAATGATTGCATGATATGCACAAAATAGATTTATTGAAAAGGCTTTAGAAAATTTCAAGCATATGCAATTCCTAGGTGTAAAACCAAATTCCACTACATTTTCCAACATCCCCTATGCCTATACCAAGATGAAAGCTTTGGAGAGGGGTATGCACACCCATAGTAAAGGATTGAGAAATGATGTATTATTTTACTTATAACTTTTTTCATATATATATGTATAAAAAATGTGGAAGCATACATAAGGTAATTCAATTGTTTAATAAAATGCCTCAAAGATATGTGGTTTGAAAATGTAATTGGAAAGTGTAAAAAATCATGTAATTTAAAATGTGCATTGACAAGCTAAGGTTATAATGACAAAAAAACAACGATCAACATGGAATATGCAAATAAAAAAATCAAAGCAAGCTAAAATAGAATGAAATAAAATGTGTAAAGACTTCACATACCTAAAAAACGAAGTTTCAAATGGAGGAGTTCTATCCAATTATGTAGCCTTTGCTTCTTCTTTCTTCAAACTCCTCAACAATTTGACTTTCAAAAGTTTGTTCCCCTCCAAACTTCAATTGTATATCACTCTTGAATGGAATTCAGACTTGAATTGATATTATATGCCTTTCAACATGAAAACTCTACTATTTTATGCAAAGGTGGTGGAAAGATCATGAAAAAGGTGGTGGAATGTGAAAAAATTACATGAACACTTCACAAAATCATTAAAAAGCTTTTTATATAAGAACACACACATAACTAGGAGAATATGTAGAATGTGGGCCTTGAGATCACATGTATATTGAATTTTTTATCATTTTTAGAGCAAGAAAAAATGTGCTTGTGTTATAACACGCCCACATTATGTCTTGCTAAACAAATGGCCATATCTCTACTACTTCAAAATGTGCTCGTGTTATGAAAAAGTTGATTTTTATAGGTTTCTTTTCTCTCTTTCTCTCTATCCTCTACCATCTACCCTTAAACCCTCTATCTCTCTCCCACTCCCTCCCTCTCTCTCTCTCAAGTCTCTCCCTCCTACCCCCTCTCCCTCTCTCAAGTCTCTCTCACTCACTCACTCACTCCTATCTTTATCCCGTCTACCCTCTACCCTCTACCCTCTCTCTCTTTCTCTATCTCTCTCTCTCAAATCTCTCTTCTACCCTCTCCCTCTCTCAAGTCTCTCTCTCTCTCTCACTCACTCTCTCATTCTATCTCTCTCCCTCTACCCTCTACCCTTAATCCTTAAACCCTTAAACCCTCTACCCTCTATCTCTCTCCCCTCCCTCCCTCCCTCTCTCTCAAGTCTCTCTCCCAAACCCTCTGCCCTCTACCCTCTCTCTCTCCCCTCCCTATCCCTCTCTCAAGTATCTCTCTCCTACCCCTTCTCCTCTCTCAAGTATCTCTCTCTCACTCCTCAATCCTTCTATCTCTCTCCACTCCTACCCTCTACCCTTAACCCTTAAACCCTCTACCCTCTACCCTCCTATCTCTCTCCCACTCCCTCCATCTCTCTCTCTCTCTCTCAAGTCTCTCCCTCCTACCCCCTCTCCCTCTCTCAAGTCTCTCTCTCTCTCTCACTCACTCCTTCTATCTCTCTCCCCTCTACCCTTCACCTTCTACCCTCTACCCTTAACATAGAAATGGGGGCCCACTAGCTTGCCAATTTGGTGAAATTGGAAATGTAGTGGACTATTTGAAAAAATGGGGTCTCCCAGTGATGTAAATCATCAAGAGACCCCATTTATTAGAACCATTTTTTTCAAATAGTCCAAGTTAGGTTTCCAACTTCACCGAATTGGAAAGCTAGTGGGACATCACCAAGAGACCCCATTTCTTGGACCCATTTTTTTAAACAGGTCAAGTTAGGTTGCCAATTTCACTGAATTGGCAAGCTAGTGGGGTCTCTCTCTCTCTCCCACCTCTACCATTAACCCTTAACCCTCTACCCTCTATCTCTCTCCCACTCCCTCCTCTCTCTCACTCACTCCCTCTATCTCTCTCCCCTCTACCCTTAACCCTATGCCCTCTCTCTCTCTCTCAGGTCTCTCCCTCTGGCCCCTCTCCTCTCTCAGGTCTCTCTCTCTCCTCCAATCCTCCTATCTCTCTCCCCTCTATGCTTAACCTAAACCTTAAACCCATGGCTTGAAGCCCTTAGAAGCCTGACATAAAGCCTTTGCCCTTTGCTCTTAACCCTCTACCTGCCACTCTATCTCTCTCCCACTCACTCCCTCTCACTCTCACCCCATCTCCTTCTCTTAGGTATCTCTCTCTCACTTCCTCTATCTCTATCTCTCTCCCTCTACCCTTAACCCTAAACCCTTAACCCTTAACCCTTAAACCCTTAAACCCTCCACCCTCTACTCTTAACCCTCTACCCTCTATCTCTCTCCCACTCACTCCCTCTCTCTTTGTCTCTCTCTCTCTCTCTCTCAATCACTCCCTCTATCTCTCTCCCCTCTACCCTTAACCCCAACCATAAAACTTTAACCCTTTAACCCTAAAACCTAAACCTTTAAACTCTCCACCCTCTACTCTTAACCCTCTACCCTCTATCTCTCTCCCACTCCATACCCTCTACCCTATACATTGGACCCTCAACCCTAATACCTCAACCCTATACCATCAATCCTCTACCCTCAACCTTAAATCCTCAACCCTCAACCCTTAAACCCTCTACCCTCTACCCTCTA